>CM035407.1:15745962-16030962 GCA_020310875.1 Ceratopteris richardii | reverse complement strand
CTAGTTGAGTTCTTGTATGGATTGGACGAATCTCTTGTAATGATATTGTTTAGTACTAGTGTGGCATGCTAGCCCAGAGCATCAACTTTAGAGCATTTCTTTTGCCTATGTTGTAATCATCCGTTCGAACTAAGGAGTGACTAGTCTTCCTTTATTTTCATTGGTCATTAATATTTCATTGAGTATTCACAACTTGGTGCAATCATTGATATCTGCCTGCTCACAGCAGTGTTAAAGGGTATATTTCCCTAAGGAGAACCTCCCTTGAGTAGGTGAAGTACTAGAGTGCTTGCTGCATGCTCCTGTCAAAAGTAGATACCCCAGTACCTCCTCTACAGTAGTGATGCGTGTGAACACACTAGGACCACTGTGGTCACGATTCATAGTCGAGCCACCAGCATGGATGTATCTTTGGTGAATTTCATCCTTGATAGTAATTTCCATTGCATGTTGATATGTGTATTTGAGCTTGTATACAGATGGGAAATGTATTTACATGCATGAAGTGTGCGTTGAGAATGGATTGGATTATTGAGTGAGTGTTAATTTGATTCGGGTTTATATTCATAAAGGGTACGATAGAGCAAAAATGCCATGCTAGAATGCTAATGTAAAGGTGCTTGTGTGGGTATATTAGGGTGCTCCCATGCAACATGTGAATACATATTAAGGTGCATATGTTAGTAATGTGTATATGACTATGTGATTGCACTTTTTCTTTTAATCCATGCATATGCGATTGTACTTATGCTAATACGTCTATGCGTGCTTATGAATGTGATTGTTTATAGTAAAAAGATGTGTGTGGTCAAACATAAAAGGCTGGCTTGGATGCGAAGGGCAACTCATGATTGAGCCAATAGGGATTCATCACATTTCTGGTAAGAACTTCTTCCGAAAGCTTATCGATGATCAGTTATTCCAAAAAAGGAAAATGTGTGATGGAACAAAAAAAGGAGTGGGCTATTCCAAAAAAGGAAAATGTGTGATGGAACAAAAAAAGGAGTGGAATTTTGGAAGAAATCGAAGGAGGGCCAGCATTGACCTACTCCAACGCAGAAGCATATAGCTCCAGATTCGCGCTTGTTTCTCCTTCACGGAAGGACAGATGGACAAAGGTGGGCAGCGAGGTCTGGGGTTCGTGAGAAGGGCGCGGAAGCTTCGAGGATGTTTGACGATCTTGCTGCTGGTTACTAGAGAAGGAAACATGACATCTGAAGGAATCCTTGGCAATCAAGAGAGGGAACTGATCTCTTCCAGCTTGCTATGTGCACGGGAGATAAGAAGGTGCTGAAATAAGTGGATTGGAAAATAAAGGGAATCTTGACAATAACATGAAGCCATGACGAGCATTTTTAGTGAAGGGTTGGATTTAGAGAACAGTACAGCTGAATCTATCCATAATTAAGTTGCACCAGCTAAAGATGTGAACTCAAACCCTCTGAGGTCCATATGAAAGGTGCTAACAAATAATTAATCGATCCAAGAAGGGCTAAGTAGACGTGTCGGAGGCAGACAGCGCTTGTCTTTCCTATTGGACAGTCACAACTTTGAGCTTATAGTGATGAAAAGGTTTTGCGATGTCCACGGAGCTCAAGGAATCAGGGGAATCGAAGAGAGCTACGGTGTTATGGAAAAGGGGGCACAGTGTTGATTAGAAGAAGAAAGAAAAATAGCACCTTCAATGGGTATAAAAGGTGGATATATTGACATCAACAGAGATAAATAATCGTGATGCTATTGCTGAGCTTCTCAGAGTAGCTTCCCGTTCAAGGAAGGAAACTGAAGCAATTTTTCTGAAGATTGCATGTGAATAGAAAAGGTGATTTTGAGGATGCGAACATTATCATATGAAGCTGTACGCAAAACTTGGAAGTGATGCAGTGTACATGGTAGCAGAATATCTGGAGTTGAAGCCTCTGCCATTGAATCAACTTGGAGTGTAGGTTATTACAAAAGCTGACCAAAGCTTTCAACGTGATCTCTGCTCAATTCTATGCCGTAGCCCATAAATATTGAAGAGTCTGAAAGCCATATAAATATTGAAAGAGTCTGATGAAAGGCAAATATTCATAAGCTGTATCATTTATCATCTAGCGAATATATTGAATTGGGCAGATTTCTCCCAGGAGCGCACAACTGTCAAAGTCATGATGAGTGATTTGTATGCAATATTGGGAAAATCCGATTACCTGGAGAAGCTTAAATAATGTATAAGACCAAAACTGTATGCTCGAGAAAGGCTGGATATTAGGGAGGAATGATCTGAATCACTAGCGAAGGCATTTGAAGCTCAGAGGTTTTTTTTTAAGTGTCCTGAAATTAACCTGTTGCGTAACATTTGAGAATTACATGAAGCAAAGGCTCTCAACGCTTGTCTTGGCAACATCATAATAGACGCGGTATTTTCTTTTACTTTTGATTTATTCGTTACTGCTTTGATAAATCGGCGCCCAGACCAGACAATTATCTTAGCAATAGATATGCAAATATTAAAAGGAACTACACTAATAGGTTTTGACTTAATACATATGCAAACGTTTTCGCACATCTCGAGAGTGTGGTTTCTGTTCGTGAATGATTATGCTTTTGTTATGATTAGTCCAAGTAAAGAAATTGTATGACTGTGATGTAGTAGTAAGAATGGAAAACATGTATAGCGAAACTAGAATTCTAAATCTGCGTTTCTTCAAATGAGGAGCACTTTTATAATCAATTGTCTTTTACGCAAATTGCTCCTTTCATGTATAAAGCACGGATTCTTCATCCTGACATTTCCGAATCCATACTTTATTGATTCGTTGGTCTAGTTGGTAAATGAGGCTCTTATTTATGCACATACGTTGGAATACGTCTAATGTAAGAAGAATGCTTGAGCTTAGTTTAAAAAACTTACAAACCGTATAAGCACTTCACGGACCTAATGGCTACTGTATGCTTTACTAATATGTTATGAGCAAACACCTTGAAAATTCTTGTACCAACAACCATGCTAGTTAGAGAAATGAAAAGATTTATGCTATCTTATTGAAAAAAAAGTATCGGTGTAGTTCCTCTTTTCCATTACGACCGTTAACTTTAGAAGCAAAAAGGAAACTGTACCTTAGGGTAGCCTTCCTCTCCGTCCTTTCTAGGAACTCAACGACATACCTGGTGAACCCGACGTGAGAGGAGATGAGTGTAGAGATTTCAAGCTTAGAGTGAAAGGTTTAGCAAGAAGTGCAGTTTGAAAAGCTCTTCCTATTTGACTATTTATGGGCGACACTGCAATTTCCTAGATGGACGTCATGACTCAGCTCCTGCATGTCCAGCAGGATGAGAAAAGATGCAGTGCCATTCAAGCATTCCACGAGCGAGTTATTAAACGGAGTGGTTACTTCGATGTAAAAATGTCACGCAATTTTGCAAGGAATACCAGATGAAAGCTCAGTACATTGGAACCGGGCTTACTCCCCCAAATGATATAGAACTTATTGCAAGCTTTATATATGTATCATAGTTTCACTTGTGTGACTAGTTAACAATGAAGGCCCAAAGGAGGTGGCCACAATACAAATTGGCTCTAATAAAAATGTTCACTCTCGAGGATATTGATAAAGCAAGTCGAGCAATGTTCTTAAAGTGGATTCACAAAGCGAAAGACCAAACCATTCTAGATATAAAAAGGGAATTTGACCATTAGTACGATGAATTGACGGAACATGATAGTAGAGCAATAGAACATGAAAGGGTATCATTGCTTTTACAAGCAATAGATATTAAGGCCCACGAGAAACTTCTCCCACAATTGCAAGACATGGAGATAGATTCTGGGCTTACAGAAGATTGGGATGAGATGGAGATAACAGTAAAGAAGTACATAGAAAAGAAAAGAGCCATGGCATTCATGCAAGATTGGCAGGAGGACTTACAAGAAGAGTAGATAGAGGCACCACATCATCCTACCTAAATGCTCAGGTTAACCAACCAACTGGAAAGGAGGTTGTACCTCCCAATACCATGGAAGAAATGGTTAAAAGGTTTAGTGATGTGACGATCGAAAGTGTTAAGCAGATTATGGCATCCCAATCCCCCTCCCCCAAACAGCTAATGATAAAGTTCCAAAAGCTCTTGAAGTTAAAAGGTGTATCTAGTGTGACTCTTTGGAGCACAACAGATACTCTTGTGAGAGCTTTAAAGAAGCATTGGCTAAAAATCTAGTATTCATAAAGGAGAAGATGATTTATGACTCAAAAACCAGAGAAAAGATAAATATTAACTTTGGTCGGGGAGGCATGAGAGTGTTTTTCTCTAGTACTTCTGGTAATGTTGCTTCAACATCTCATACATCTACATACGCGCGTCACGTAATTGATAAAAATAGTGACACAGAATCATGGTCTAAAGTGATAGAATTCCTAGATCGGAAAAAGATGCATCATGAAATTTTAAAGTCAGCAAGCAATGAGATCTGAGGTATAACCGGATGGGACGATCCTGTAAATACTCTCTCGGTTGTCACATATTTATGCTCTTCAATGAAGCATGAGGCAATAGTGAAAGAAAAACGGAGGAGAACTAATGAAGGTGAAGAAGAGAAAAGAAGAACCAGACGTCAAGTAGAAGCTTCACAAGATCAATTTCAAATACCAAATCAAAATCAACCAATACAAACAAACTAGCCCACTCAAGTAATTCCACGATCCCAACCACCAATAACCCAACCAAATCAAATTCTGAACCAAGTTCAAAATCCTACTTCTATTGAGGTGCAAGAGAGCAAGGATTACGACCACCACATGCTTGAGAGATGACTCTCCTCCCAACCAAATGCCTCTATATATAGCTCTCTCTAGGGGACTACCTTCTTGGGCAGGTGGATACTAACCATCCATGTGTCAGCCATGTAAGTACATGTGCGCCAAGTGTCCCAATTAACTCGACTTAACTCAAGTGGATGCTTCTAGAAGGCTCTAGATCTCTTTGGGTAAAATACTCTCCCCATGTCCCCCATGGGGATTGAACCCAAGACCTCCTCCTTCACATCCTTGAGACTTAACCACTAAGCTAAGTGGATCACTTGTTCACAAGAGCACAAGACCTCCTAGTAAGTCTAAACTCGAGATCTTTGGTCATACACACGGATGACCAAACGGTGTCCGATTTCAGATCTGTATGAACCGGCCAGACCCTTGGATCGTAGACTTACTTTATTACATTCTTTCCCCCTTGGAAAATATTTTCGTCCTCAAAAATAGAGCTATATACATACTGTAGGCAACCCCCGAGCCTCATGTTCTAAATTGGAAGAACATGGTTATGTTCTAGAACTGGAAGAACATGTCTCATCTTTGTGGTGGCATGCCTGCCCAAATGATTCAAAAAACTATCTGATTTTGCACTTTGATGAACGGGACAAAGTACAAACTAGTGAAGAATAATGAGGGTGGATCTAAAAATATCCCTAGCTAATTCACAGTTTCTGGATGTGCGATCTAGACACAAACATGTGAACTAGGTGGATTCAAATTACTAGTCCATTTCTAGGCATAACTGGTGCATGGACTTAGTAATGAAGGTGGGATTCTTATCCCTTGCAAGACTTTATGAATTCTTGATTCACTTGAATTTGTTTTGGAGAACTTGAAGCTTGGTTTTCTCAAACATCTAACTTAGATGTTTGTACAATGGTTTACTTTGATCCAACAGTTACTTGATTTTTTCACTCGACTAGAGGACTACTTTGTCCTAATGAGTTTAAAAATCCTATGTAAAGTGTAGGAGAAAGTTTATCATTTCGGTGAAGTCAACCATACTAACTTGAACAATTCAAATTCAAAATGAAAATTGTCCAACTTAGAACACTTTTCTCAAAGATTTAACTTAAAAGTTATCGGAAATTGTCAATCTACTGAGAAATTCCTAACTTCTCTATTCTGGAGTATACTGGACTCTAGGAAATTATTTATGCTATACCTTGAAGCAAAATCAAATGAATAAGTCCACTTAGACTTATCATCTTTTGAAGATTGAAAAGGTTCTTGTACATAACATCTATCTAGGATGTTCAAGTTAGTTATCTAATTCTAACCGGCTAACCCTGGTCTTTTGCAAAAGGAATCAGATACCATGTCTGAGCCTATTCTAAAAGTTTTGAAAAGCGAAAAGAAATAACTAAAACTCTGTACAACCAATTCATACTTCGAAGATATGTAAATTTGCTATAAGTCAAAGGCTAGATGACCAAGGACTTTAACTTTTCAAAGATCTATTTCAACAGAGTATTGAAGCATTGTCTTTATCTTTAAGAGAAATAAGCTAGATTCTCAAAAAGATTCAAAGAAAATCCAAAAACATCATCCAACCACAAGATACTAGTGTGGTAACCAACATCAGTGTGTTGACCTACTGAGATTCTGTTGATGATTTTTGTCTTCAGATAATGCTTCACTTGAGACTAAGTTCAGGTCACATTCAGTCCTTTTGACTCCTAATAGTGAATGCAATTCTTGTGCATTTCTTTGAGTCAGAAGAGTGAATTTACCAAGTTACATTAGAAACTTGATGCTTGACTTAGTCAATTAAATCTTTAGTTGAAAAGATCAACTCAAAATCAAAGTCCAACTTCTTTTAGAATTTTATCAAATATCTCTGATCAATAACACTTAAGCTTGAAGTGTTTTAAGAAGATCTTGGAAGTTACTTACTTCATATCTTTAGTTTCCTTGATCTTGAAGTCGTCTTGAAGTATCTTGAGATTCTTCTTGAATTTAAACTCCTTCTTTGAATTTTTAATTCCCTTGAAGATCAAACCTAACTTCAAGATCCAAACGAAGACTAAAAGATAATCATCATCTCACGGTCCGATGTCCCATACCATCTTTCCTACATCAATCTGAGTATAAAATCTGGTGTCCCATACCACCCTATTTTATACTCACATTGACGTGTGAGTGAATTTTATCCTAAAGTCTATAACATCTCTTGATAGAGAACCTTCTAGCTTTAATTCTTGACAAGAATTTCGCAGTTTTAGGTACTATCTCTATCTTGATATTCTAGGTTTTAATCCCTTGACATGATCGTTTCACGATCTTGTGCTTAACCTTGGGAACTTGAAAACCTTTAATAGAATATCTCCAATCCTTTTTGCTAGGGTTTTCAAATGAAAAACCAATCAGAATTCCAAGTTCTTGAATATCTCAAATTCAAGTTTAATTGGTTATTCTTGACCAATTTTGTAGCGACAAGAGCTTTTGACTTCTTGTCTTTAGATTCCTTTCTACTATTGCTTTTAGGTACCTATCTTGGCCAGGACTTTTATAGGAATCTCTCTACTGCTTAAGTCTAAGCATCCGCTCATGCTCTCTAGATTTGTACCAAAATCCCTTTAAGGATAGGTAAATATTTATGTTTTACCTTCCATAGACTTAAGTACCGTTTGCACGGTTGCAGACTACAAGTTTGGAATTCCTTCATTCTGTTCATACTTGGAACAACTTACTCTTTTTCACATTTTTTTCCATTCGATAAATGGAACTTGAGTGAATAATTCCTAAAGAAAATTTTTATTGCCAATACTTGGACAATCTACAGGGTAGTTCCAATCGCATGTTCTTGGACAATCATGGCCAAGCTTGATCAAGTATTATTGATCATGCGATAATAATAAAGACTTTGTCTTTATCATTAAGATCTCCTAAACTATCTAAAGCTTCTTTGCTTACCTGCAGGATTTTAGAGATCTTTCCCTCAACTTAAGTCCAAGCATTTTCTAATGCTTTTCAGATTCCAAAGCTAAGAATCTATGATATACCTTTAGGTTATATCATTATTTGGACTTAAATACCAAAACTCGTGGTTAGGGATTTGCTGGGAACTACTTGCTATAAAACTTTTCTTGAAAGATGCTAGTCTCACATCTGGGGAGATTTTTCTTTCAAGAACCTTTTGATTCCTACCAAGGAATCAAGTAATACTTAGCTAATGATTCACCTTGGAATCTTTTGCTTTCCAGTCTAATGATTCATCTTGGAATCTTCTCCTTTGTTCTTTCAACCTTTTGATTCCTACCAAGGAATCAAGTAATACTTAGCTAATGATTCACCTTGGAATCTTTTGCTTTCCAGTCTAATGATTCATCTTGGAATCTTCTCCATTAGACTCATCTTGGAATCTTCTCCTTTACTGGAAAGATCTTCAAAAGGAATCCTAGACTTTTGGATAAGACCAAAACTTAAGGCTTTGCTTGTCCAAAAGAAATTCTCATTTAACTAATGAAATAGTTAATTGGACTCTTTCATTAGCTTATCTTTAGGAAATAGCTTAATTTCCAAAGATTACTTTGCTTGGGTGCTTTACCACTTGAAGCTAATCTTTTAGGAAAGAACTTGTTTCCTAAATCGTCTTTAGGAAATATCGTGATTTCCTAAGCTATCTGTTTCAAAAATGAAAATAATTTGAACCATTTCATTAATTGTCATGACTTTAGGAAATTACTTGATTCCTAAAGATCAATTAATATTTGTCTTGGTTTCTTTTTTAAGCCTTGAGTTAGCTTAAATAGAATCAAGCAAGTTTCCTTCAAAAGTTTTCGCGTCAATTGAAGACCTTGCATCATGCCTCGAGATGCATTTCTGGAAACTAACATCTAAGAACACTAGAGTTCCAGGGATTCTAGAAGTTAAATACTTCTACTTATTTTCATCAATATTTGATGAATATTAAAGTATTAATCCTTCCAAAATTTGTTGATCTTACTTGTTTCAACAGAAACTTCTCTACTCGGGTGCATGAACATGAACATCCAAAAACAACTAAATTCTCGTTAGTTGCTAAGAATGTCTAGGTTTCTTCCCAAACTTAGACTAAGCATGCAGATTGGAAAGTAGCTCTATTTTCTTGGCATCTAAATTATGACAAGAAAAAATGAATACTTACTTTCAACATGCTTTTTTTCCTAAAAAAGACTCCTACTAAGTGGTACCTATGTATCACTTTTTGGGAAAAAATAGACTAGATACTTAGTTGCATGATGGTCAAGATCCTTGCAACTAGGTAATTTTCTATTTTTAACACCTAGCTAAGTCAAGTTAGAAAAAGAAAGAAATAAAAGTATACGTGTTCAGCTACTTACCAAAAGTTCATGCGTATGCACATGCATCTAATTGCATGCAAATACATGTTCATGTATGCAAACGCCCATTCTTGGATGCAAATGCATGTGAGTACATGCAAGTGTAATGAACTTAAGCAAATCTCAAGCTTATTAGGTATGCAAACAAGCATCCATGCAAAAACAACCTGCTTGCTATTCTGGCAAAAGGTAATTATTCAAGTGCGTAAACTGGAGAATTAACTACCTTTCCCAAGCAAGTGTGAACTTGATGTGCATAAAACATTCTTTTATGCACAAATAAACTTTTCATTTTTGTGCATGAATGGAAATAGAAATTTCAACTGCATACCAAAAACTGAAAAGTACTTTGTATACTTTTGTGTCATTTTAATACCGTTTAGTCCTCTAATTAGCTTTCATGTTGAGATAATCATAATTGGACTATGCTTTTTGTCCTAATTAATGCATCCTAAATGAAAGCATTCGAGCAAACAAATATCAAAATGAAAACATAATTTGGAAAATACTCTTAGCTCCACATAGAGCTACGTCCTTCCCTTGATCCTCTAGAAGAGCTTTTCTCTAAAGACTTTGGTCCGAATTCAAAGTTGGTTTGACTTTGATCACCAAAGGCCTCCGGATCTTCACTCCAGAGCTCCACTTCCTTCAGACTTTTCCCAAAACTTTGGCAGTCTTCGGATTTGCTCACCAAAGATATGCAATCAGATTCGGTTGGGGTAATCAACAGCTCAAGAAAAAGTCATAATCCAAGTAAAGTTGGCTCGGAATTAGAAGGCATTACAGACAACTAGACAACAAATAATCCATAGAGAAGAAAATCATCGATTGCCTTTATTCTAATGGGTAAAACGTTATAAACTATGGTCAAGGTCACGGGATCGAATCCTTCAAGTGATCACCTTTTAATCTCTGCGAATTTCGAGTTCTAAAGCCGAAAATCAAGATCATAGAAAAATTTTCTTGATTCAAACTTATGCGAGCCGGTTGTCTCTTTGGATAGGAGGATGGCTTGCTTTGTGGAATCCCACCGCCTACCATCCTTTTCATCATCTCGTTCTGCGCCAAATTCATACAAAAAATTGTTGCTCTGCAGAGTACAACTCGCGAACGTCCGTGAGCTGTGTGGATTCGCCAAGGTCTTCTCTAACGGAGCACGATGGTTCAATACCCGGGCGCGAGCTGCTGATGACTCCATCCTTTTATAAACCTCCTCTTCATGTGCTAGACAAGCTGCCAGGCGCAATACACTATAGTTATTAACTGTGGACTCGTAATGCACGCGACCGCGCCTGCGTAGTGGATACAATAGCCGTTTGCTTGCGTAGAAGTCATAGGTTCGATTCTTCCAGCAGGTCACGGGTTCGATCCCCTCTGTGATCACAACAGAAATGAGGCTTAATCTTTTGTAACCTCCTCCTTGCCCATCGAAATGATTTCGGATGATACTTCAGCACGCCCGCGAGCAAAACTTCGATGCTTGTAAGAGAGTTATGCATGCAAAAATAATGCAAGAGAGTTATGCATGCAAAAATCTCATGAAGGAGAAGATCTAAGAGAGCTATAGAGAGAAAGATGATGAAGCCCACTCCAAGGTCACCATGGAAGCTCTGATACAATGCAAGAGAGCAAGGATTACGACCACCACATGCTTGAGAGATGACTCTCCTCCCAACCAAATGCCTCTATATATAGCTCTCTCCAGGGGACTACCTTCTTGGGCAGGTGGATACTAACCATCCATGTGTCAGCCATGTAACTACATGTGCGCCAAGTGTCCCAGTTAACTCAAGTTAACTCAAGTGGATGCTTCTAGAAGGCTCTAGATCTCTTTGGGCAAAATACTCTCCCCATGTCCCCCATGGGGATTGAACCCAAGACCTCCTCCTTCATATCCTTGAGACTTAACCACTAAGCTAAGTGGATCACTTGTTCACAAGAGCACAAGACCTCCTAGTAAGTCTAAACTCGAGATCTTTGGTCATACACACGGATGACCAAACGGTGTTCGATTTCAGATCTGTCTGAACCGGCCAGACCCTTGGATCATAGACTTACTTTATTACATGAGGCACCAATTCCTACTCAAGTTAATAATCCTCCTTAGGGTCAAGAGATGAAACCCGCAAGAAGAGGTCAAGGGAGAGTGAAAAACCCATCATATATGCTAAACTCGCATATTGAGCAAGCCATGGATTTAAAACAAGTTCTTGAGAAAAGAGTACTTGACAGTGTGATCGAATTTATACTAGGTGAGTTGCTGGGAATAGCTAAATGGGAATTTCTTGAAGTAATTATGGACCTCTTAAGAAGAAAACGATAGCCAATAGCTGACATGCAAGAGACTGATAAGATGGATGAAGAGACACCTGTTCAAACTGTGCAAGCGAAACTACAAGAATTGAAAATTGCACTTGAGTAAACTGAAACTAACATGCATCCATGTGCACATGACTTGGAGTGGAATTCTTCAGATTTTACTCCTTCAAGTCATTATACTAGAGATCATTGGGCTCAATCCATGACTGAGACATTGGTACGATTAGATAAAATTAGTACCCTAGTCGTCTCTCTTATCGATCAGAGGTCTGAAATCAACTTAATGTCCAAAGATCTCTACATGAAAGGAAAATGGCCAATAGATATGCAACGAGGTTGGAGAATCTGGGCTACAAATATGATACGAAGAGAATAATTTGGTACATGCCCATAGGTACTAGTCACAACTAGGGATGTTAGGATCTGTCATAACTTCTTCATCCAAGATCATTCTAACTACTCATTAATTTTAGGGCAGTCGTACATTACTGCCTTGAGGATGGAGACAAGAGTCTTGGAGGACGGATCGGCCTATGCACGAATCCGAAGTATGGATGGAAATAAAGTGATCCAATTTATGATGGTTTATGTGGACCATGTTAGGAATATGACTTCTCTTCGGACAAGACCTATTCCTGAAGAACTTGAAGATCAAAGTTTTTAAAAGAAGCTTTCATAATCTGGGACTATGAAAAGTTCCTAAATGTAAATATTTTCATATAAAGTTTCATAGAACTTTCATAAACAAGTTCATTTCAGTTTTCCGCTTTTTCTAAGTAAAAAAAGTGGGAAAAGATAATATATAGAAGATCTTCAGATAAACTTTCATGGATGTAGAGTGCTTGACTTCGACAAGGAAATCTCCGGAGTTTTTGATGAGATATCTTTTGTAGACACATTGTTTGATCTGCAAGAGTTGATCGAAGGAAGGAGGAGTGACTACGGGATTCAAAAGCACTCTTTTTCCATGTACAAGGAAATAGCAAAGTTTGAGCAAGATAAAAACGGAAAAGAAATTTTCGTTGAAACAAAATACAAAACAATCGATACAAAGATTATACCAGTTGCAGTTCTACTTCTTGAAAATAGCAATCAACTTATGGATGGTGCAAAAACCCAGCCACCTCTCGGAGACAAAAGAAAAATAGGCCACGAATTTACGATAGAAACACTTGAGCAAATCCAGTTAGGAAAAGATGGTTTGCTTAGTGAGAAAGAGAGGAAACTGTTCTCTCAGACGATATTCAGACATAGAAAGGCTTTTTCTTTCAACACCCAAGACATTGGATGTGTAGATCCATCTGTGGTATCACCATTGATAATTTTTACGATACTACATGTACCTTAGAATCTTCAATCGATTCGAGTGCCAAAAGCTCACATTTCAAAGCTCATTGACATATTGAATGAAAAGATTAGAATGCAGATTCTTGAGTCATCAAGTTCTCCTTATTTTAACTGTTGGTTCATAGTACCAAAAAAAATGGATCACTAAGGTTTATTTAGGATCTATAGCCGATAAATAAGGTGAGAATCAGAAATATGGGAACAGGGCCCATCGTTGATAAATACGTAGAAGCCTTTGCAAGAAGATCTATTTATTCGATGGGGGATTTGCACTCTGGGTATGACCAATTCCAGCTAGCCCTCGAGAGTTGTGACTTGACGACTATGAGGACACCACTTGGGCTCCTGTGCATGTGTACTTTGCCACAAGGTGCCACGAACTTGGTGGCACATATGATGAATGATATGCATAAGGTGCTTAGGGATTTTATTCTGCATATGACCGTGCCATTCATTGATGAGGTCGCTATTGAAGGTTGCGAGGAAAAAGATAAGGATAAGAGACAAGGATGGTGTCACTCTAGCACAATGGTGAGTACCAACGTGAGGAGATACATCTCATAAATGTCAATCCGTGGAGACGTGAGGACCGGTATGAAGACCATGAGCAAGTGATGGCACAAGTGCGGGAGTGAAAGCACACAAGCATGCACACACATACACACACACGCGCACAAGGTAAGAGCAAAGAGTGGAACAATAGAAAGCTTCGATTACAAAAGAAAACTCTTACAAAGCTCAAAACTACAACAAGCTAACCTCAAAAATGAGCTCTCCAGCCCTTTTTATAGTTTTTTGAGTGGTTTTGGCCCTGTCCAGACCTAGTATCTGGCCTAGTTAAAAATTAGATTCCACGGCTTATTTGGGGGCTCAAATAGAGTCTAAAAATTATGAAAATTGGTAGGATGATAGTTCTAATACTCATCAAGCTCGAGGACTCCTCTGCTTGAACAAAATGGAGTTGCAAAAAAAAAATGGTATTTACAATTGTTTTTAGTGATGAAAATCACTATGTTTATAGGGATTTCTTCTGAAAATTTGACAGGTGCTTCTTGGAGCTCCCTACTTGCTCCTTCTTCTTGTGTGTCCACTTCTTTGATGTGCTTCCATGCTTTGTCCTTGACCTTGAGCTTCAACATCCCCCGCCCCCCTATCTTGAGTCTATCATCCCTGACATACCCTTGTTGTAGTGGTTGTTCCATGTAGTACATTGAGAGGTAGTGTTCTTCATGTATCAATAGGAGCGGTCCATCTTTCCAATGTAGCCTGGTCGGTTGTCGAATCCTTCAGGTTTCCACTACTAGCCTATGGGAGTGTTGGTTCCCTTATAGGTACTTCTTCTTTGGACTTGAGCTAGATGGTGTATTTTCGTGCTTTCAAAGATTGCTAGTTGCTCAAAAGAGGTTGTCAATATTAATTTCAAGCAGTTATCTACAGTGAATTGCTTCCTAGGTACTGATGTTGTACCCTGGGTATCCTTGAATCTTTGAAACACGAGTTTCATAATATGAGGCCAAGTACTCGTGACCCATAATGATTGATGGTGAATTGCATTAGTGCATGGGTTGGAAAAAATAGGTGCCTTGTGCACGGCCTTGTAATGTAGCCCTATGCATGCATACTTGGGAAATGCATTGGAAGAATTATGGTGCAAGAAGTTGGGTCTTGAGCTTAGTGCTCAAGGGTATGCCAACGAAGAGGTTTCCTAATCTATCATGGTTATAGCGTCCTTGAAGCATGCAATTCTTACCATGGTGAAAGGTCCATCGATCTTCATCTCTTCATGTTGTACTTCCATCATGGTAATTGACCATTGGCTTGTCTTTCTTGTCGATGGATATCCGTTCTGATGGTTCGCTTTATGAGATTCTTCAAGCGCACAGTCTTCTCTCTCTTTTTTTTTAGTTCTCGCGATGGCATAAAACAAGAAGAAAGAGGTTAGTATCAATAAAATATTTTACATATTGCAAGTGTGTCTCATGTTCCTGGGATTTCTCAATGGTGTCTATGCACGGCCTGTGTAATGTGGCCCTATGTTGATGCATACTTTGGAAGTGCATGACCTCAATGGTGCAAAAGACAAGGTTATGCCACAGGCACATGGTTGTTGCACGTCGAGGTTTTCAATGTTCTTGCAGATATTGATGCAGCCTTTGTTTGAGGTATCCATTGGATGTCAAAAGGACAATTGATTTTAGGGACCCATTTCAGAACAGTGTTGGGCTTTGTACCAGTTCTTGTTGAATGCTTCATCTTTGGTTGGTTCTTTAAATTTTGTATCCAAATTGGTTCGTTCTTTGGTTTTGTGTTTGGTGTGACTGATGCTTTTGTCTTCCAAACCCATATCTGTGATGACTGTCTTCTTACTTTTGCCGAAGGGTTGAGTTTATCTTCTTTTGATCTTTGTGCTCTGTTCTTACCCTTGTCTCGCCTTGGCTTCTTGGTTGAGACCTTTCGCATGTGGGAGAGCAAAGGTTGTTGCATATGCAAGAGCTTCTTAGGTATCCACATCTATAATCGTCCTTGTTGAGCTGCAACTAATTTCTTAGGGACCTAAATTTTTCGGAGATCTTCTGATTGAAGTGGTCCTGGTTGCTTGTTTCTTGTCTTCACATGGTTGGTTTGCTTGAGTGGGAATTTTGTTGGCAAGGTTGATGGTTGCTCTACTTTTCATACCTAGATTTGCTTCATGCCCAGAACTACTTTACTCTTGAAGGCTCTTTGTCTATTTGATAGACCGGTTGTCTTGCACTGTTTCACTTGCTTCGGAGGTTGAACTACTCTGGATGATTTACTCTTCGAAAAAGAAGGAGAGTGTATTTGCCTTTGCGATTGTCCTTCCATGATCGACTTCTTCTGGATCATAGAGCTTCTGCATGATCGTAAATCCAATCCTGGCCCAAGACAAGTGGCTCTGTGAGGTCCTCATCGTGACACACTAGCATTTTGACTTTCATTGGAACATCTTGAAGGTATATGGGGAGTTCCACCTCGCCCAAACAAGGGGTTTCCACACCTTCCAATCCTATGAGAAATGCTTCTATGGGCTTAATGTCCAATTGCAGGTCTTGGAAGTATGAAAGTCTAACTGCACTAGTTGCAGCACCTAAGTCAACCAATGCTCTCACAGTCCGTACACTCTTTCCTTGTCCTACCTCTATGGGCACAAAGGGGCGTCAGTCAATGATTTGAGACGTAATTATGCCCGAATTTTGGCACATGTCCATGTGATATTTTGGGGCTTTTGGGTTGACATCTAGGCCTAATCGCCTTAACTTATTTCGCCTTATGTGCTCTCTAGCCTCTGCCTGTGCTTCTTCTCTAACTCTCAACTCTTCTTCTTTTCGTTTCTTAGCATTGTTGAGTCTCATTAGAATATCCTCTGTAAAAGGTTCTTGATATAATTTGACTCGACAACCACTGATATAGTTTGGCAAGACGTCACCTTCTAAAGTGGCCAATTGAACTGCACCACTAGTGGAGATTCTATTAATGATCATGGGTCCATATCCTCGTTTCTCCAATTTTTGGGCATGTTGCTTAAGCGTATAAATTAGCACCATATCTCCTTCTTTCAATCCTTTATCCTTTATATGGGTGTCAAAGTATGCCTTTTGCCTTTTCTTTGCAGCATAAATGCTTGCCACCGCTCGTAGCCTCATCTCACCTAAACGTTCTAGATCAAAGATCCTAGAGGACAACTCATGTCCATTCCACTCGTATTCTTGTGCTACTTTCAAGGCTAGGATTAGGAAATCCAATGGTAGCACAACATTCTGTCTGAAGACCATCTAAAATGAGGTAGCATTGAGTACTGTTTTGTAAGCGACTCGGTAAGCCCAAACAGCATGATGAAGCTGTTTGTCCGAATCAGAGCGTTTACTATTTACGAGTTTTGTCAACACATTACATACGATCTTATTCGTGCTCTCAACTTGTCCGTTGGCTTGTGGATGATAAGGGGCAGACTTCTTATTTATCACCATGAATTCTTGAAGGAGATTTTCAATGACCTCGTTTAAGAAGTGTGTACCTCTATCACTAACCAACTCTAGTGGTAACCCATATCTCGTGAACACATTCTCAAATAAGAAATTAGCTGTCATTTGAGCATCATTCTTTGTCGTGGCTTTTACTTCAACCCACTTTGTGAGGTAATCTGTGGCTACAATAATGTACTCTGCATGGGAGTTTCTAGCGAGGGGGTTAATAGGACCAACAAAGTCTATACCCCACTTCGAGAATGCACGTCCTCCCATCATTGGCCTCAACAGCATCTCATCCTTTCTAATCGGATACTGTGTATTTTGCTAATACTCTTAAGGTAGTAGCTACTACCTTAAAGGTCCGGTAGGATTAAGCTAATACTGTTTGGTTTCGGCATGTGTCACATTTCTTCATATGTATGTGCATCCATATGAAGAGTGGGCCACCAAAGTCCTGAGAATAGAATGGTCTTGATTACTCTATCAAGCCCAAAGTGTCCACCTGCAACCCCACTGTGTGCAGTTTCTAAGACTTTCAAATAGTCTGATTCATGAACGCACAATCTTAGGTATCCATCTTTTCCTCTTCAATATAAGTTGTCTCCTACTAAGGCATAGTCTTGAGCCTTGCTCCATGCTTCGTTTTCTCGCTAGACTAGCCTCATTCGGTAGTGTTCCTGATTTCATAAAGTCCACCAATGGAGCACTCCAATCTCGAATTAATGACACCTGGTAAAGGGTGGCATGCTCCACTCGGGGTCTCTCCTAGCACACTAGACAATTCTTAATCCACTCTTGTATTTCTCTATCCATGCTAGGCCAATACACTCCTAAACATTTTAGATTTTGCAATGTTCGTTGTTTAGAATAGTGATTTCCTAGCAATCCTTCATGGGCTTGTTGCAACCAACTACAATGTTCATCATCCTTGACACAACAAGCTAATACACCATTTGTATCTTGTTTGTACATGCTGCCTGCCAATATTTGATATTTTTGTGATCTTACAATTTCTTCTTTGTTCGTTTGTACATTCTTATTTGCAGGTCCGAAGGTTAGGACAATACTAACTTATTTGCCCATTTAGGAACAACTTCTAAATTGAACAAATAAGCATCAGTTAGTTCATCTGACACTCCTTGTGGTGGCTCTCCTGAAGTGATGCAAGAAAGATGGTCTGCCATAAGGTGGGTCCTACCTTTCCTAACAACAACTTCAAAATCATACTCCACTAGTAAGAGAAACCATCTTACTAAGCGTCCTGTATTGCAATGTTTATTGACCAAATATAATAGGCTTGGTGATTAGTGAAAAACTTGAACTTGTTGGCCAATAGATAGTGTCTAAACTTTTTCATAGCATATACCATGCCTAAACCTTCTCGCTCAGTTGTGGTATAGTTCTGTTCAGCTGCGTTCAACTACCTGGTAGCATATGCGATGGGTAAATATAGATTTCCTTCACCTGTGGGTTGTGCTAGCACACATCCTATTGCATGATTGGAAGCATCTACATGGACATGGAAGGGTTTACTCCAATTAGGAGTGGTCAGTATTGGTGCTGAGCACATACGTCTCTCCAGCTCATTGAAGGAATTTTCACATTCGCCGTTCCACTCAAAGTTTGTCAACAATCCATAAAGGTTTAGCTATGATCGCATACATGTGGATAAACCTACGGTAATATCCACAATGGCCCATAAAGGCTTGTACCTCTTTAATGTTCCTTGGCCTAGGCAACTCAGCTATGGCTCTAACTTTGTCCTCATCTGTTGATATTCCATTCTTAGAAACAATGTGACCTAAGACTTTACCTTGTCGAACCATAAACATACACTTCTCTGGGTTCAGACACACTCGATATTCTCTACACTTGTTGAAGATCTGTCTGAGCTCAGGGATGTGGTATCTTCTTTCTTGGGAATGAGCACATAAATCATCCACATATACTTCTAAGCTCTTTCGCAAGGTGCATTGGTGAGCCCAAATGGCATCACACGAAATGCAAAGATTCCCCATTCAGTAGCAAAAGCCGTCTTGTGTTGATCTTTTGGGGCAATGGCTACTTGGTTGTAACCTAAAAATCCATCAAGGAAGCTATAAACTTCCTTACCTGCAACACGCTCTAATAAATGTTCAGTGATTGGAAGTGGATAGCTATCTGATCATAGCAGCATTAACTTTTTTAAGGTTAGTACACACTCGTAATTTTCCATTCTTCTTGGGCACCACTACAATGGGGGACACCCATTCAGTATGCTCAATTTTGTAGATAAATTCAGCTTCAATCAGCCTGTCGATTTCTTCTTTTATTTTTGTTGCATATGTGTCATTATATGTGTAGGGCTTTTTTTTGGTGGGTTTGGCATCAGCAGCCATGGGGATAGTATGAGAGCAAATTTTTCGATCTACTCCCTTCAAGTCTTTATAGTGCCAAGCAAACACGTCCCTACATTCCCTTAATAGAGCTACAAGCTCTGCTTCTTCTTTTGCACTTAGGTCATCTCCTATGTATGTGCATCGCTCTTCGTTCCCTTCAATGGTTACCACAATCTTTTTAGTTTTTTCTTTATTATCATATGATTCTCCTATGATGGCCTCTCTCTTAGGCATTTGTACCAAAATTTTCCTATCCTCAACTTCATATCTCTTGAAATTTTCTGGTACCTCAAACAATGATTCCTTCTCTTCTTGTTTCACTGCTTTTCTTTTCTTTTTCCTTTTACCTCCTTCACTTCCATCCTTTGAATTTACCGTTTTAATGCTTGTGAGAGGTTCTTCCTCTTTTTGAGTCAATACTCCTTCATCTTCTAGATAGTGCTCCTCTGAGATGAAGCAGCTATCCATCACAATGGACTCTAGATCATCGTCGTTTTCTTTTTCTTCTATGACCTCACTCGGGTCACATTCTTCCAACAAGGGCTGACACATGAACACTGAAATATCATAACCCTCCTCATCACAATGAGGTGTCCATTGTTCTTCATTGACTGCAATGTCCATGGTAGCTAAGATTTCTGCCCAACTGTGAGGCTCAAATTCCTCATCGGGAAATATCATCGGTGTATAGGCTGGGTCTTTATTGGTCTATCTCATAGAGAAGTTCCTTCTTCTCTAGCTTTTAGGCACTTTTCCTCTTCCTCTGCGACCTTGCACATCCACAAGTGAGTATCTTCATGCAGTCAAGATGGGTCAGGAGAACTTCCAGAATGCATAGAGATTGAATCTTCTTTTTCTTTGTGGATAGGATTCCACTGTAAGGGTGGTACATCTCTGAAGGTGTAATCCTTCAAATTGACCTTGGTGGTGACCCCTAAGTGTTGTAAGTACAGGGAGTTGGTTCCCCAATCTTGTACTATTTGCAATTGTCGTAGGAAGGGTCTTCCTAGGATCATCTCATAGACATTATTTTTCTCAAAGTCATATATAGCAAATGTATGTTCAAACTCTACACCACAGGTGGTTAGAGTTATCCCTTCCAAAAATCCTAGAGGTCTTTCAAAATGACCATCTTCCATTTGAAGCTTCATTCTAGTTGGTCTTAATGTGGGTTTGCCCCATTGCTTCCACAAGGACGTGGTCGCAATAGCAACACCAACACCTAAATCTACGATTGCTTTGGTTGTGTAACCCTGGTAGGTGATTGGAAGATAAGTATTACCTTCTTCACCTTCACTCATGTCTCCTATCTCGTCTAGAGGGATCTTTGGAACTTGTTGCTTAGAGCCTACTTTTGGCATATTGGAATCAAGTTTTGGACCTGATCCTTCACATGATTCCATAGCTCAGGTTTTGCTTTGGGGAGCTCTTCTATAGTGAGATGACATTGAAACTTCGTGTTCTTCACAACGTCAGTGTTTCTTGGAACCACTGAGTCTTCATTTCTTACCAGTATTGTGGGAGCTCTGAACTGAAGAGATTCAAATTTCCATGGGCATGTGAACTGTGGCAACTCTTGTAAAGAATTAGATTCAAAATCTAATCTTTCATCTTCTTGTTGCTCTGCTTGGTCTACATAGATAGATGGAATGTCTTAGGGAAATTGATCGTGAAGATCATCAATTTCAGGAATAGGAGGGGGATTACCCTTCTCCTTGGCCCATTTCTCTTCTTGTATTTCCCGCAAGAACTCTTGAGAGTACTGTTGAATTGAAAGAGGTGCTCCCTCATCCACAGAATCAGGAACATAAGTTTTCATTTGTGGCGAAATCTCTCTTTCAACAACCGGTTGAGCCTGTGGAGGTAAAGAAACCTGCGGCTTGTTTACCAACTGCTCTAATCTTTCTAGTAAGCCCTGGAAATGAAATCCGGTTTGACAGAGTTTGTCTGATTGAACTTTTGACTAGTTTCAAGCATAGCTTGAGCTATTTCTATCATTTTCATGCACATTTTTGTTCGTTCAATCTCTAAATCTACTCTAGGGTAACTCTTGTCTAGGTTTGCAGTTGTTGGCCCTTCTTGAAGACGAGCCTGGTAGGCCTTGAACATCATGTCCAAGCCTTCTAGGGTTGGATCTGCAAGAACAAACGCTGATTGCAGTCTATTTACAATGGGTGGTGGGGTGGAATGAGGTGGTGTGGATGGAGGTTTGGCATGCAAGGGGCTTTGAGATGCCATGTCTTCTATTTTTGTTTGGGCATCTTTCAGGCTTTCTTCTATTTCAGATAACTTTTTGTTCCACTTGCGATTGGTTCTCTCCCTGGTGTCTTTCCATGTTCTTGCTTTCCTTTTGCTAGGCTCTCCTGAGTCACTTGTCTCTGACTGCTCAGCTAGTTTATCCTGTTTTAATGCTTGTGCCCTAGTAATTGCCTATAGAGGCGCCACATTACTGCTTCTTGAACTTGAATCTGCCACTAAGCCCACCACATTGATGTGTGTAACCTTGGGTGCACTAGAGGGATTCCTAGGACACTCTCTAGAAAGATGTTCCTTGCCACACTCAGGACAAAAGACTTGCATTGTGATGTTTTGCCCTTGTCCCAGAGCTTGTTGGTGGGGACATTCATGAATGAAATGGTCGCCTTGACATCTAAAACATGGACCTCTAGGGGCTTGTGGTCTTACTTGTCTTGCTTGGGGCTTGGGGTTGGGATTCCTATACATGACATTGGAGTATTCTGGTTCCCAAGTGGTGTCTCGTATTGATATGGAGCAATCTCACTTTGCTCAGGTGACTCTATGTAATAAGCATGTGGACTACCTTCATGGGAGTAGTCTGAATTATGATCATGAGAGTCATTTTCTGAGACCAAAGGGGTTAGTGACACCAATGCTCTATTAGGGTTCTCCTCCACCATCGTATACTTAACTGGGATCACATTGGTAAGAGTTGGTGGTTGGTTTCCCAGGACTGGCTGTGGCCTGTTTGGTGCATGATATTGCTGATGGTATTGAGGTTGATATTGTTGTTGTGGCCTATAATATGGCTGTTGGTATTGGTTCAGATACCTACCCTGTTGGTAAGGTTGCTGATAATTTTGTCTAACAGCCTTCCTGTTATAGGGACAATCTTGAGCCGTATGGTTCGTGTATTTTCTCTCAATAGTGCAATATAGAGCATTATGGTTTCCTTGGGGCTGAGCCATCATTGGGCAAACATTAGCCATGTGGTCTCCTCCACAGTTGTAACATCGTTTCAATGAGGTGACCCTTGGCATTTGTCTATTTTGAACTCCTAGCCTCTTGGCAACCTGCTCTGCTATCTCATCTATCTCATTGGAGGATCTAGAGGTATGACTTGTAGAACTGTCAGAATCTTTATAGAGTTTGGATAGTCCTAACTCCTCACCCAAGTTGTCTTCTATGTCAATGCACATGCGCACACACTCTTCTATGGATCTAGGCTCTTTCAAGTACACATATGATCTCAACTTGGTGCTTAGCAAGCCATCTAAAAACAAGGCCACTTGTTTGGCTCCTGTGGGTAATTCCGGTACAGGGCATCTTTCCAAGTACTGTCTAAACCTTCTTCTTGCAAGTCGCACTATTTCTTGGGGTCTCTGCTTGAAGCTGTGGATCAAGGATGATGTGTTATGCTTGATACCACTTTTGGAAAAATCTACAGTGAATTCCTCTAGCAGCTGACCTATCTCCCTATAGTTGCGACTATTTTGAGGTTGAAACCAAGCTAAGGCACTACCCTTGAGAGTCAGACCAAATGCCTCGAACTGAGCGAACAAGTCCTCTACTTGTTCAACTCTTAGCACTTGTTTGAACTCGGCCACATGATCATAAGGATCTCCAAACCTATCAAAGTAGTTCTTCATTTCCTTGACCACTTAAGAAGGTCTAAGGGTTCTTGAGTGCTCTCAGGGTCTGGGCAATGGGAAATCATGTTCATCTCTTTGATGCCTATGTGCTCGATGTCTCTCTCTTTCAGGTCTTTCACCTTCATGTCCTAATCTATCTCTGCCCACAGTGTTTGCAAAGCTTACCTCCGGTCTCTCTCTAGTTCTTTCCCTCTGGGTTTCATGAGAGCCTTGGATGATCCTACTCCTTGGAGGCCATGGGAAACACTAGATCTTAGTGGAGGGAAAATCGATTCACCTTGCCAAGTGTATGCATGCCTATCCTGCTCTGTTACCAAGAACAATTTCTCTGAGGTGTGATCTAGATAGAAAACTTTGCCTGGTGTCTCTGGATCCTTGAACTTGTAGATGGTGACTATTGGGCTCGGGTGATCTGGCTTGAATCTCCAAAAGGCTTCCTCTATTTCTCTATTCAAGAATAGATCTATGCTTTTGTTGTGTTGGGAAATCCATGCTGGAGTGATCACCCTAGTCAAGACTGACTTACCTCTAGGGGTCTTGGGTTCTCGTCCTAGGTCTCCTTGCTCTACGTATCCTATCTTGTTCTCTCTTTCATAGTCTATGAGCTTATACAACCCAGGACATAAAATGCCAGAAGAAATAATCACATCACACTTGACAGATCATGAACTGTACACCTATCATCAACAAATTTCACAACCAAGCCAACCTTGGCTAATGCAGAAACTGATAACAGGTTCTTTTTTATCCCTGGCACAAATAAAGCATCTGACAAAGTGAAAGAACTACCATCAGCAGTAGTCAAAATGATCTTACCAACTCCCATAACAGGATAAGAGGAGTTGTTGGCGCATGTAACAGTATTCCCTGTAGGGGCAGGCTCAAGTGAAGAGAAGAAACTGCGCTGTGAGGTAATATGTTTGGCTGCCCCACTATCAAAATACCAAACATCTGAGTCTACTCTAGACATGCACTGATCATGAGAAAATGGGTCAAAACTGCAGACGGTAGTAAACGCCCATTCTTCTTCCTGCACAAGATTTGCAGACTCACTTTTTGGCGTAGAGGCCTCTGCATCAACCATTCGAGCCTCTTTCTTCTTTGCCTCTTTTGCAGCCAGTTTTGGACAGCTCTTTATGATATGATCATTCCCTTTACAATACTTACAAAACAATTTCTGCTTTTCTGATTTCTTCTCATCTTTATCTTCCTTCTTCAAATATGCAGAATTAGCAGATTTCTGCTTACTAATTGAAGAGCTCCATTTTCCTTTGCCCTTCTGACTAGCCAAGAAAGCTTGATCTGCAACTCGCATAATGGACCTGTTCTACGTGGACTGATCTTCCTGCAACAGAATAGAGACTAACTCCTCAAACGATAAGGCATTCGGATTGCCTTTCATCATCAAACGAAGAGTAGAAGCAAAATTGTGAATTGAATCAGGAAGACCATTTAGAACGGTTTGCACAAGTGAGCTATCTGGTATAACCTCATCAGCACAAATCAATTGTTCCTTCAAGTCTTTGATCTTCGTTAGGAAAATCTCCATAGAATCACCTCCATTCATGTGCTCACTCTCCAACTGTTTTCGGAGGTAAGCAACACGAGCCTCATTCCTAGCTTGGTACAATGTGGTAAGTGTATCCCAAGCATCCTTAGCTGTTCTGCAAGAGAGAATGTGAGGAATAATGGCACGTTTGACAGACAAAGCTATCAATGCATGTGCCTGGGCATCTCTGCCATCCCAACGAATCTGCTCTGCAGTAGGTGCAACAGAAACAAGAGCACGAACAGGAATCTGTGAAATATCATCTTCGACACCATCTTCATCTGCTCCAGCACCTGTATTTGCAGTACGTGTAGTCAGAGGTGTAACAGGACGTCTTTCAACACCCTGCACAATGTTCCACAATCCTTTTGCAACCAATACATGTCGCATCATATAAGCCCATAATGGCTAGTTGGTACCATCCAACTTATCCTCAACAGCCAACATACGGAATACATCACTGCTTTCATCCATGGCCGGTGACTGATGGAGAGTGTTAATCTCCAAAAGAACAACCTACTCTTGAATTTAGAACACCTCTATATCAAGAGTAAGTCAAAACCCTTACTAAATTATAGGTCCAATCTCCAAATTATCAAATCTGAGAAAATATGTGAAGAAGGTGAAACACAGAAAAGTCTGCTGCAGAATTTCTTCACATTGACTTATCAAATGAGTAAAGTTTTTGATGAAACTTTGTACTTATCTTCTCCTAGAGATTGCGCATCACCTCCAAGTTGAATCACTTGAAAAGCTTTAGTATACCTTGAGAAATTGTCTTCACAAGTTACCTATGTCTGAATCTGCACTTCTGAGAAGTCGATTTAGACACCCCTAACTTCTTAACTTTAGTTCTCACAATATCTAACCCGTTTTGCCAAATGCTTTTAGCCACGAGTAGATCACCTTCCAACTTAAAGATTAAGTGCTTGCTTGCACAAAACTTTAAACTATGGAGTGAGCACTGACCAAAAGATTAAACTCGAAATTTGCGCCTGTTTCAGAGAACTGTAGACACTCAACACATATGAATGTTCCTACTAACAATTCTCCTAGCCTGTTTACAATTAGACTCTGAAATTCAGGTCACAGGCTCATTAACTAACAACTTAGATATCCTCAAAAGGATTTCACAATTGATCAAACACAGAAGGAGCAGACACGAAAAGATCGGGCGCAAAATTTCTTCATTAACTCAGAAATTTACAACTGAGTGATGAGAGCTAACTCAACTAACTTTTCTCTATCTCTTGACTCCTAACTTCCTCAATCTTGACTTCTACAAATGCTCTCATACATGCCCCGACTTTTCTCAAAGTATTTATAGATAATTTGTACAAGTTTATTACTCAAACAAAGATCTGAGTCACCTATGACTATACTAATGTACATATGTGTACACTTCTCTTATCCTCTGAATATGTCTTTCTTCCAAACTTCAATGGTTGATCCTTCCTTCACTCTTTAACCTTCCAAGTCTTCAATTGGTGATTGGTCTGCACCAACAGCTCCCCCTCAATCATCAATTGAGGTCTTCTCCTTTCTTCTTTATACCTGCCATGTCTTTAAACTTCTGTAGCTTTGGTCCATCCAAGCTTTTTGTAAGCATATCAGCTATCTGATCTTTTGTTGAAGTATGTATAACTTCAATCTCCTTGTCCATCACTTTCTCTCTTAGAAAGTGATACTGAATCTCAATGTGTTTGGTCCTGGCATGAAAAACAGGATTAGCAGCTAAATACAATGAACTCATGTTATCTCCATATATGATTGGTACTCCATGCATAATGTCAAGACTCTTCATCAAGGTCTTAACCCAAATTACTTCCTTTGCAGCTTCAACCATGCCTTTATACTCTGCTTCTGTAGAAGATAAAGCAACTGTATGTTGCTTCTTGGAACACCATGATATAAGTTTATCTCCCACATAACACATGTATCCAAATGTAGATCTTCTATCATCTGGATTACCTGCCCAATCTGCATCACTATAAATTTTGATATTTGTATCTGAGGTAAACCCATAATACAAACCTTCATTGAGTGTACCCTTAATGTACCTCAACACCCTTTGTCCTGCAATCCAATGTTCTTTCCTTGGGCAATGCATAAATTGAGACAAAACCCCTACTGCATATGATAAATCAGGTCTAGTTAGAGTAGCATAGATAAGGCTACCAACCAAACTCTGATATCGTCTCATGTCCTTGAATTCTTCACCTCCAAACTTACTCAATTTGTGATTCACCTCCATTGGTGTAGGTGCTACCCTGCAATCATCCATTTTAAACTTGATTAACAAATTCTTCAAATACCTTTCTTGGGTCACAAATACTCCATGTTGAGTATATGTTATCTCCATGCCCAAGAAGTATGATAAGTCTCCCAAGTCACTTATCTTGAATTCCTTTTCCATTTGCCTCTTGAGCCTTTGTATCCCTTCTTCATCTGTACCTGTAAGAATTATATCATCAACATATATGCACATGTATATGAAACCATTTTCACTTGCCTTGACAAGTAAACTACTATCTGCTTTAGACACCTGAAAACCAAGTTCTTTTAGGAACTTCACAAGTCTATAGTTCCATGCCCTTGGGGCCTGCTTCAAGCCATACAAAGCTCTCTTGAGCTTGCACACATGATCTGGATACCTTTTATCTCTGAACCCTTGAGGTTGCTCCATAAATACATCATCTGAAATATAACCATTCAAAAAAGCATTTTTCACATCAAGTTGACATAGCTTCCAACCTTTACATGCAGCAATAGCAATAAGTGTCCTTATGGTTGTCATCTTTGCCACAGGACTATAGGTCTCATCATAATCAATACCATATGTTTGAGCAAAGCCTTTGACAACAAGTCTAGCTTTGTATCTAGACACACTTCCATCTGCAAATCTCTTGGTCTTGTAGACCCACTTGCATCCAATAATCTTCTGACTATTTGGTTTAGGAACCAAATCCCAAGTTTGATTTTCCAATAGTGCATCATATTCCTCCTGCATAGCACTCTCCCATTTTTCCTTACCTTTTGCCTCTTCATATGTAGAAGGGTCTTCATTTGTATTCACCATATAAGCATAATCTTTTGTGGCTAGAAATGAAGTATCATAACTATACCTTGTAGGTTGCCACCTATTTCTTGTAGACCTTCTGAGTTCTCCACTCCTTGAGGTTTCTGGCTCTTCACATTCAGGATCAAATCTTGGTGTCTCTTCCACTTCAACCTGCACTTCATTATTCTCTTGCTCATCAAATATTTGAACTTTTGATTTACCTTTTCTTTGACTCACTTCTTCTTCATCACCTGTATTGATATTGATTGTACCTGCATACCAAGTGCTTTGTTCATCAAATGTAACATCCTTAGAAACCATAAATTGCTTTGTTGATGGACTCCACAACCTATAGCCCATCTGCTTGTCATCATAGCCAATGAAAACATACTTTTCAGCTTTGGGTTCCAATTTGTGTCTTAATTGTGATGGCACATATGCATATGCCACACACCCAAAAACTCTGCAATGATCCAAGGTAGGTCTTTTACCCCACCAAGCCTCATATGGTGTCATACCCTGCAAGGCTTTACATGGTAACCTATTGACCAAGTAAGTGGCTGTATTTACAGCCTCAGCCCACAAATAATTAGGGCAATTTTTCTCCTTCATCATGGATCTTGCAAACTCAACAAGAGTTCTATTTCTCCTTTCTGCAACACCATTTTGTTGAGGAGAGTACCTGCAAGTAACTTCCCTTTTTATACCTGCATTCCATAAGTAATCACTGAATTCATTTGAGAAATACTCTCCCCCTCCATCTGACCTTAGTCTTTTCAACTTATGACCTGTAATTCTTTCTGCATATGCATGATAGTGTTTGAATGTATTAAACACTTCTGACTTACCTTTGATCACATAGATAGTGATCCACCTAGTAGCATCATCAACATAAGTCACATAATACCTTGATCCATTTATACTGAAATCTTTTGATGGTCCCCACACATCTGTGTGTACCAACTCAAGCTTCTCTGAGTGCATAAAACCATGCTTGGAATAAGAATGTTTATGAGCCTTACCTAATTGACATGCCTCACATTTGTATGTCATATGTTGACCTGCAACATTAGGCAATCCAAGCACTGAACCATTGTTTACCATATCTTTAATACCTCTTTCATTGAAATGTCCAAGCCTCTTGTGCCAAAGATCTAACTCAGAGATCTTATGTCCTCCATATGTGAACATAGCATGACCAATGTTGCCTTGAATCTTCAATGTAAATAATCTTCCTTCCTTTTTCCCTGAAACAATCTGTTTATACCCTTGGCTAGGGTCTTCCACATATACTCCATCATTAGTGAACCTTACTTCATATCCCTTTTCAACAATTTGACCTACACTTATCAAATTCTTAGGGATTGTAGGAACATACAGGACCTTACTCAATAAGGTGCTTCCATCCTTGGCCTTCACTGATCCAATTGACTTCACATTGTGTTTTGTGTTGTCACCTGTTTGAACAACATGATTAAAAACTTTACTTTCCAAATCAGTCATCAAAGATATGTTACCACTCAGGTGATTGCTACACCCTGAGTCAATGTAGAAGACTCTTTGATCTTCACTCTGCCTTTCACAAGTTGCATTCATTATCAATGTTGAATCTTCCTTTTGATCTGAAGCATAATTGTAGTAGGTGTTGTTGTATTGTTGACTTTGGAATCCTCTTCCTGCATTTCTTCCAAAGTAATTCCTTCCACCTCTACCTCTGTAATTACCTCTTTGATTTCTGCCACCTCTTCCTCTTGTATTATAATTCTGATTGTATCCACCATTATTCTGATTATTATGCCAACAATCATTAGCTAAGTGATTTGTCTTACCACAAATCCAACAAGCTTTGCCTCCATCTTTGTTGTTCCTGCCTCTTCCTCTACCTTTGCCACCTCCTCTTCCTCTTAGGAAGTTGGCTTGAGTAGTTGTTCCTTCATCTTCACCTGCTTGTTGTTTTCCTTTGCTATTCTTCTTCTTATCCTTTGAATACATTGCATGACCTGTACTCTTGTCACCATCTCCTTTAACATCCTGCTCAAATGTTAGCATATGACCTAACAATTGATTTAAATCAGGAGTGAAATGGTCAAGTGAAAGTTCTGTAGACAAAATAAATGGCTTCCATTTGTCATCACCTCTCAACCCTGTAAGGATTTGCCTTACCAATTTATCTTCCTCAATGTCTTCATCAACAGCTCCTAAAGCATCTGCAATATCTTTCATCCTTGTCACATAGTCTGAGATGGATTGAGAAGCCTTCTTCTTGAAGGTAGTAAACTCTGCCCATAAGGATGCCTTCCTTGACTTTGTAGTGTTCTGGAAATGCTCTTCCAAAGCATTCCATATGTCAGTAGCACTTTCAAGACCTCTAATGTGAGGTAACAAGTAATCATTGACTCCCATATAGATAATGCTCCTAGCTTGAGCATCTTTCTTCATCCAATTTTTAAGATCTGCTAACTCTTCCCTAGTTGGAACACTAGGATCTCTGAACTCTGGCTTCTCTTCTTCTCCTGTGATGTAACCAATCAAATCTTTGCTCATAAGATGAGCTTCCATCCTCATTGACCATGCAGGATAGTTTTCCCTATCCAATTTCTCTATCTGTAGAGCATCTCCCATCTTGTGTCCACCTGTGTATTGAAAACTTCAAGCTTTACAAGCAATGTATGTACCTTTACTTCGAATTAGGCTCCTTTTGCCTTTCTTGATGTCAAGTAGACTTCTCCTCAGCCTTTTGACTCCAAGCTTTCACTTCTTAGCTCTTCAAATGTTGAACTTCTTGAATCTGCAGCAGTCGGGACCTTCCTTTCCTTGATTTTGATGTCTCCTGCTCTGATACCACTGATGGAGAGTGTTAATCTCCAAAAGAACAACCTACTCTTGAATTTAGAACACCTCTATATCAAGAGTAAGTCAAAACCTTTACTAAATTATAGGTCCAATCTCCAAATTATCAAATCTGAGAAAATATGTGAAGAAGGTGAAACACAGAAAAGTCTGCTGCAGAATTTCTTCACATTGACTTATCAAATGAGTAAAGTTTTTGATGAAACTTTGTACTTATCTTCTCCTAGAGATTGCGCATCACCTCCAAGTTGAATCACTTGAAAAGCTTTAGTATAACTTGAGAAATTGTCTTCACAAGTTACCTATGTCTGAATCTGCACTTCTGAGAAGTCGATTTAGACACCCCTAACTTCTTAACTTTAGTTCTCACAATATCTAACCCGTTTTGCCAAATGCTTTTAGCCACGAGTAGATCACCTTCCAACTTAAAGATTAAGTGCTTGCTTGCACAAAACTTTAAACTATGGAGTGAGCACTGACCAAAAGATTAAACTCGAAATTTGCGCCTGTTTCAGAGAACTGTAGACACTCAACACATATGAATGTTCCTACTAACAATTCTCCTAGCCTGTTTACAATTAGACTCTGAAATTCAGGTCACAGGCTCATTAACTAACAACTTAGATATCCTCAAAAGGATTTCACAATTGATCAAACACAGAAGGAGCAGACACGAAAAGATCGGGCGCAAAATTTCTTCATTAACTCAGAAATTTACAACTGAGTGATGAGAGCTAACTCAACTAACTTTTCTCTATCTCTTGACTCCTAACTTCCTCAATCTTGACTTCTACAAATGCTCTCATACATGCCCCAACTTTTCTCAAAGTATTTATAGATAATTTGTACAAGTTTATTACTCAAACAAAGATCTGAGTCACCTATGACTATACTAATGTACATATGTGTACACTTCTCTTATCCTCTGAATATGTCTTTCTTCCAAACTTCAATGGTTGATCCTTCCTTCACTCTTTAACCTTCCAAGTCTTCAATTGGTGATTGGTCTGCACCAACAGTGACTAAAACACCTTGATGCAGAAAATTGATTATATCTCAAAAATTTGAACAAAACTGCCCAGACGAGCTTAGATCGTGATTTTGGCACCACAAAGCGAAGCAATTTTGATCTCGAAAACACACTGAGTATGCTCACCAAAATTCGTGCAATTTTGAGACTGCAAACGGAGGAGTGTTGACGGCACCCTAGATGAAGCGACGACGTGCTCTGATACCAATTGTTGGAGATAGACATCTGCAGAAGCACGCGAATAGCACAAGGAAGAGGAAGAAGCTTGGAGCACAAACACACAATACTGAATGTATTACTAGAGAATGTACAAAGATAAGTAGCCCATTAGGGCAATAGGCGTATATACAAGCAAGGGGAAAAAAACCTCCTAAAGAGGGAAAAAAGTGCCCCGGCGGTCCTAGTGTGTTCACACACATCACTACCTAAATATATCAACACTTAGTTAGTAGGGATGTAGTCTTTGATGAAAATAGATCTTGGGTTGATGATGAAAGAAAAGTGAAGCTACCACTACAAGGAATATGGGTGTATAACAACGGTTAAGGCGACAGAATTTCGTCGCTATAAAATTGCAAAATGCCTCGTAGTGAGCGTCATGCACACACGGTTGATTAAACGATGAACCAAACGACGTTTTTTGCGACTTGTGGCACGACGGGGTCTGCGATGCTCCCATATAGCATTGCTAACATGACCATTTTAAATAGCATCACATAAGCGACACTTCGTTATGTTCCATAAGCAACGCTTTTTGGTCTCGCATAAGCAATGCTCAAAACATGTCGCTTATGCGACACTAACTCGACGCATAGCATCGGTTACACGATGGTCTGTTGACGAAAAAAAATTATAATGTTGGAGGCTCTTCGATCGGCATTTTCATGCATCTGATCCAAGAGCTCTCCAACCTTCGCAATTGTGTTGTGCTTACGAGCTGAAGCAAGTATATGCGGAATTGTTGTTTTGCCTAAGATCTCTCTTATTGTCTCCCTCTATCTCTGTTTCTCTCTTTCTACATCTTTCTCTCTTTGAATTTTCTCTCTGTCTCTGTCTCTCTCTTCTTTCTCTCTTTATTGTAGGTTATTCAAGAAGCTAACCAAGCAAAAAGTATGGCTAACTATTGTAAGTACAATTTCCATTCTTTGTATATCATTTGAATTGTGTTATTTTCATTAGATAGCATACTCATACTTATTGATATGCACTTATACACTTATACATGATGAAGATGCACTTTCACACATATACACATGCACATACACACACATATATACACATAGATACATGTGCACATACACTTAGACATACACACATATACACATGCATATGCACAAACATTTCTACAACCACATAAAAATACTTACATGCATGCATTATTGCATATATATATATATATATATATATATATATATATATATATATATATATATATACACACACACATACACACATTAACATATACACAAATACATGTATATGCACATCCACATGCATGCACATTCGCATGCATGCACATGGATGCAAATGGAAATGCATCCACATACACATGCATGTGGAATACATATACACATGCATATACATACATTATACACATATATACACATATATATGCACATACGTACACACACATATACACATGCACACACACATGCACATACCTACATATACACATATACATGCACATACACACATATACACATAGAGTTACACATATACATGCACATACATATACACACATATACACATGCACATGCACATACTCATACACACATATACACTTACACATGCACATGCACATACATACATATACACACACATACACATGCACATACATACATATACACACACAAACATATACACTTAGGTACACACATATGAATGAATTATAAGTATTTTCCAACAAAGGAGCCAAAGCACCATGAAGATAGTGACTTTGAAGAAGACCCATGTACTCACGGCATCCATATCATTTGTTTAGAGTGAGCTGAATCATGAGACCATTACCCTTAAGCTATATTTTTTATTTTGATTCTGGCATTGGGAAGTGCCCATTGATATGATTTGTTGATGATTTCTATCTAAAGAGCTATACCAGTATGATTTGTAGTGTGAGAAAAGTACAAGAAAAGTGTTATAGAAAATGGGTGTGCATTATGTATATTTTGCATCATTAAGGGTTATGGATGATTGTGATGGTTCATATGAATGGATATTTGTGTGCGTTCATGTGCAAAAGTGTGTGTAAGTGTATGTGTTTTAAGTATATATATGAGGGTATGCATATATATCAATCTATGCGTTTATGTGCTATGTGTTCATGTTTATGTGAGTGTTAAAAAAATGATTAGGAAAGTTTAAAAGTTTGTGAGTATGTTGTTGGTGTAAATTGCAAGCCTACACATTTGGCTCAATGGATGCATTAAAATCTACACATATACGAAGAAGCATAGGAACATATGCTAGTGGTTAATTACCACTTTACCTCATTGTAAAAGTCAAATTGACTTGAAATCTTTTGTAATCACCTACCAAAATGAGTCATGGAAAAGTAGTTCATTTGATTGAAGGAATATATCCTAATATGTAGGAGCTTGATCATAGGGAGCCAAAATTTGAATTTGAATTCAAATCTTCACTCATTACATATAAAAGTGAACATGCAAAGTCGCGGGTGAGAGAGATTATTCCCGAGCCTCATTCTACTTATTTTGAGTGTGTGTGAGGACTATACTATAGCCTAAACCTCTCTACACCATTAGGCAATGTTGTTCATGCCAATGGGATTGTATACAAGTGTTCATTAATAGATACATTTACATCATTCATCTCTGAGTTCTCTGTTCGTCTACTCAAAAGTCTGTCAACTTGTCAAGGGCATATCTCGATCAATTATTCACCAAATTCAGTGATTCAAAGCTTGTTGGATTCAGGTCAAAGTCATCTACATGCTATCAAAGTTTGAAGTGAGTCTATTCAATAATGTCAGAGAAATCTGCGTCGAGGTGAACTCTGGTAATTTTCTGCTACAGTCCTAAAAAGTCGGGGGTATAGCTAAACTTGCTAAATTGATTTCTCTTAGCATAGTTTATCTTTTTACATCATTACACTTTCAAATGGTAGCTTACTAAGCTAACTAAATACCCCTAGAAGGAAGTTTATCAATTTCTACTATACTGGTTACACTGAGCAAAACATTCAGTAGGTGTCAAGACATAAATAGAAGGTTTTCTTGAGTTTGTGAACTTCAAAGTTATTTGTTTTGGTTCAATCATTACACACATCACTTCCAAAGTAGATAGGCCATTTTTTGGTGTTATTGGAAAGCTAAGAAGCTCTACTTATCAACTCTGAAGCAAAAGAGGGCTGGTACAAAGCAGGTTTAGCAGTACCTACTCAGTCTCTTGGAGCATCCATCCATCTATCCCAACAGTGGTATCAGAGCAATAGAGGTAAAATGGGAGATGGTTTTCCTTCATTTATTGATAAATTGGACAGGAACAACTATCAAGCTTGGTCTCTAAGGATGAAGACCTACCTACAAGGAAGGAGTCTCTATGGATACATCTCAGGAGATGAGGAATTGCCCTCATTCAAAGCAAGAGGATTGCCAACCAAGGAAGAACAAGAAAAACTCAACACATGGTGTGCTAAGGATGCATTGGCAAGGTCTTATTTACTCAGCTCTATCTCTGACTTTCTTTTGCCACATATCAGAAATTGTAAGACATCCCAAGAAACTTGGGAAACCTTGTCATCATACTTTTCCTCCAATACAAGGGCAAGGAAAAATCAGTTGTGGATTGAATTCACAACACTAAGGAAGCAACCTAAGCAAGCTGTTTCAGAATTTGTGACCAAGATCAAAGATGTTGCAGATCAGTTAGCAAGCATAGGAGAAGAGATTGAAGAAGAACAAATTGTAAGGCAAGTGATCAATGGAATCAAGGCTAATGACAAATGGGAAAGCTTCACCATTGCAATGGATCTCTACATGGACATGCACACTCCAGATCTTACAACTCTCATGGGACAACTATTTACACATGAAGCAAAGCTCACAAAAAATGGAGATACATCCTAAGGTAATAACTCTTCTGCCCTATACACTGATAAGAAGTCTAAGGATAAAGGCAAGAGCAAAAAAATGGAAGATGAAGGCTCTACCTCCCAAGCCAACTATGCAGGGAGAGGTAGATCTTCAAGAGGAAGGGGCAAAGGAGGTAAGCAAGGTAGGGGGAGACCCTATAACTCATCACCATGCAACATTTGTGGTTTATCAAATCATACTACAGATAAGTGTTTCAGGAATTACAAAAATCAAAGAGGAAGGGGCTACCAAAGAGGTGGATACTCACAGTCAAGAGGAAGGTTCAACCATCACCAAGGCCACAACAACAATTACAATGGCAACTACCAAGGAGGATTCAAAACCAGAAAGGACTACAACAACTACATAGAGGAGCAAGATGACTCTCTTCTGATCATGAACATGACTTCAAAGTCAAGTACAAATGATGACCACCTATTCTACATTGACTCAGGGTGCTCAAATCATGTGGCTGGGAATGTGGCACTACTCTCTGATAAACATCAAGTCCAAATAGGTGATGATACAAAGCATTCAGTAGTTAAACATCAAGTCCAAATAGGTGATGATACCCAAAGGTAAACATCAAGTCCAAATAGGTGATGATACAAAGCATTCAGTAGTTAAAGTTGGAAATGTTAAGACTTGTGATGGTAATCAGAATTTGTTGCACAGGGTACTCTATGTACCAACCATTACAAAAAATTTGATGAGTGTTGGTCAGATCGTGGAGAAAGGTTTGCAGGTTAGATTCAATCAATATGGAGCATTTGTGGAAGACCCAAGACATGGGTTCAAGAGGATTGCTAAAGGAGAAAAATCAGGTAGACTTTTCACTTTTGAGTTGGAAGATACAAAGAATATTGCACTATACAGTTATAAAGATCAAACACTTTCAGAGCTTGAGATTTGGCACAAAAGGTTAGGGCACATAGGAGAAAGAACCTTGAAACAAATATGCAGGGACCAATGTGTGCTTGGGATACCTAATATATCCAAACAACATATGATTTACAAGTGTGGTGCTTGTCAATTTGGTAAGTCTCACAAGTTACCCTTCTCCAAGAAAGGATACATGCATGAAGACCTAGAACTTGTCCATAAATGTATGGGGACCAAGCAAAGACCCCTCAGTCTCAGGTTCAAGGTACTATGTGTCTTTCATTGATGATTATAGCAGATGGACTGTATTATACTTCATGAAGCACAAGGATGAGGTATTTAGTTGTTTTAAGAAATATCTTGCATTAGTTGAAAACCAGACAGGAAGGAATATGAAGAGGCTAAGGTCAGATGGAGGAGGTGAGTACTTCTCCAATGAGTTTGAAGACTTCTTGCAGGACAGAGGCATCAAAAGAGAGATAACCACAAGGTATTCTCCTGAACAGAATGGGGTAGCTGAGAGAAGAAATATGTTAATTGTTGAGACAGCTAGATCTATGCTTAATGAGAAGAAGTTACCTAATTATCTATGGGCAGAGAGTGTTTCTACTTCCACTTACCTCATAAACAGGTTACCATCTAAGTCACTTGATGGTATGACACCCTATGAAGCATGGAATGGTAAGAGACCATCATTAGATCACTGCAAAATATTTGGATGTGTAGCATATGTGCACATTCCTTCTCAGATAAGAGGTAAGCTAGACCCAAAGGCTGAAAAATGCATTTTTATTGGGTATGATTTAAATAAAAAAGGTTACAGGTTTTATAATCCTACCAATAAGGGATTTATGGTAAGCAGAGATGTGATCTTTGATGGAAATGATTCTTGGTATGAGAATGAATGGAGGAAGGTTAAACTACCCTTTGATTTGGAAGAGGAATTTCCAAAACTTGCAAAGGAGGAACCTACTCAGAATGAAGCCTCAAGTTCAGATGATGAAGACACTATCAATCTTGAAGAATTCAAAGCATGGAAGTCCAAAGGCAAAATGAAAATGAAGAAGCTTGAAGACATATCTGAATCCTCAACTCAACCATTTAGAAGATCACAAAGAGAAAGCAAGAAACCTATCAGATTCGGGTATGATACATCTCTTGTTACTAAACATTCAGTTTATCTTGCCAAAGATTTGTCAAATGAAGAACCAGGATCATATGAAGAAGCAATAACCAAATCAAAATGGAAAGAAGCTATGGATGAGGAGATTGAAGCACTCAAGGAGAGTGACACATGGGAGTTAGTACCTAAGAAGGACTCCATGAAGGTAATAGGATCCAGATGGATCTATAAGTTGAAAAGAAATTCTGATGGAACAATTAATAGGTACAAAGCCAGATTGGTAGCCAAGGGTTTTGCACAAACCCAAGGCATTGACTATGAAGAGACATTTTCTCCTGTGGCCAAGATGCCAACCATCAGAGTGTTGGTAAGTGTGGCTGCATCAAAAAATTGGAATATGTACCAATTGGATGTCAAGAATGCTTTCTTGAATGGATGGATTTCAGAAGAAGTTTATATGTCACAACCTCCTGGCTATGAGGACCCTAAGAAGGTAACTTATGTTTGCAAATTAAAAAAGGCTTTATATGGATTGAAGCAGGCAACTAGGGCATGGAATTATAGGTTAACTACATACCTCCAAGACCAAGGTTTTGTCATGAGCAAGGTTGACACTTCTCTGTTCATTAAGAGAAGTAATTCAGAGGTAATATATCTCTGTATTTATGTTGATGACATCATCATTACAGGTAATGATGTCAATGGAATCAGGGATATCAAAAGCCAGATGATGAAGGAGTTCAAGATCAATGCTCTTGGCTTATTGAAGTATTTTCTAGGGCTTGAATTAGTTTACACTAATTCAGGGATATACATTACTCAGAAAAAGTATGTACAGGATATGTTGAAGAAGTTTCACTTGCAGGATGCTAAAGTAGCAAGTACTCCAATGGAGGTAAATCTAAAGCTAAGTGCCCATGAAGGTGATGAAGTCAAAGACATTAAAGGTTATCAAAGTATGGTGGGTAGCTTGAACTATTCTACTCTTACAAGAATTGATATTGCATATGGAGTTAGTGTGCTAAGTCAATTTATGCACAAGCCAAGGATACCTTTACTTAGAGGCTGCCAAGAGAATCTTGAAGTATCTCAAGGGTACACAGAACCATGGTTTGTATTTCCCTTACACTTCAGATATTGATATCAAACTTTATTCAGATGCAGATTGGGCAGGATGCAAGGATATATCTCTTTTGCAGGTGACAAATCAATGTCATGGTCTTCAAAGAAGCAACCTACTGTTGCTTTGTCTTCCACAGAGGCAGAGTATAGAGTACTGGCTAATGCCACACAAGCAGCAATTTGGATTAAGCTTTTGTATACAGAATTGGGTTTGTTTACTAGGTCACTAATTATCTTTGGAGATAACACAAGTTCTCTTCACCTTGCAGCTAATCCTATCTATCATGCTAGGACCAAACACATAGAGGTCCATTATCATTATGTGAGAGAGAAGTTGATAAACAAGGACATTCAACTTACCTATGTATCAACCAACATGCAATGTGCAGATTTGTTGACTAAAGCTTTGGATGGAACAAAACTTTGCAGGTTCAAATCCATGATTGGATTGCTGGATATACTTGAAGATTGAAGTTGAAGACTTAAGCCAAAATGTTTGGCTTGAGGGGGAGCTCTTGGTGTCAATTGCAAGCCTACACATTTGGCTCAAAGGATGCATTAAAATCTACACATATATGAAGAAGCATAGGAACATATGCTAGTGGTTAATTACCACTTTACCTCATTGTAAAAGTCAAATTGACTTGGAATCATTGTAAAAGTCAAATTCACTTGGAATCTTTTGTAATCACCTAACAAAATGAGTCGTGGAAAAGTAGCTCATTTGATTGAATGAATATATCCTAATATGTAGGAGCTTGATCATAGGGAGCCGAAATTTGAATTTGAATTCAAATCTTCACTCATTACATATAAAAGTGAACATGAAAAATCACGGGTGAGAGAGATCATTCCTGAGCCTCATTCTACTGATTTTGAGTGTGTGTGAGGACTATACTATAGCCTACACCTCTCTAAACCATTAGGCAATGTTTTTCATGCCAATGGGATTGTATACAAGTGTTCATTAATCGATCCATTTACATCATTCATCTCTGAGTTCTCTGTTAGTCTACTCAAAAGTCTGTCAACTTTTCAAGGGCATATCTCGGTCAATTCTTCACCAAATGCAGTGATTCAAAGCTTGTTGGATTCAGCTCAAAGTCATCTACATGCTATCAAGGTTTGAAGTGATTCTATTCAGCCATTTCAGAGAAATCGGCGTCGAGGTGAACTCTGTTCATTTTCTGCTATAGTCCTAAAAAGTCGGGGGTATAGCTAAACTTGCTAAATTGATTTCTCTTAGCATAGTTTATCTTTGTACATCATTCCACTTGCAAATGGTATCTTACTAAGCTAATTAAATAGCCCTAGAAGGAATTTTATCAATTTCTACTGTACTGGTCACACTGAGCAAAACATTCAGCAGGTGTCAAGACATAAATAGAAGGTTTTCTTGAGTTTGTGAACTTCAAAGTTATCTGTTTTGGTTCAATCATTACACACATCACTTCCAAAGTACATAGGCCATTTTTTGGTGTTATTGGAAAGCTAAGATGGTCTAGTTATCAACTCTGAAGCAAAAGAGGGCTGGTACAAAGCACTTTAGCAGTATCTACTCAGTCTCTTGGAGCATCCATCCATCTATCCCAACATATGTGTGGATATGATTGTGTTTACATGTGCTTGTATGATGTGAATATATGGGTTTGTGTACAAGACCCTAAACCTTGTGGTATCAACCTTTAGAACATTAAATTATAAATAAAACAAAACATTAAAAAAAATAAAAGAAAAATTAAGAAGAAAAATAAACACAATATGTATGATGTATGAATTTATCTGGATGTATGAGTTTGAATTATGTGTGAGTGAAAGGGTGAGTCTATGTGTAGACATGTGTTTGTGTGCATGAAAGAGTGTGTGTTGAGTTAAGAAAGGTGCACACAACCTCATTGCTAGCGATGATGAAGGAAGCACAAAGGTCCACTCACACACACATACACACACAAATTTACACACTCATGTACACATGCATACACAATGACACATATACACACATAAACACACACACATATACATATAGAGACACACATATACACACACACACCTACACACATACACACACACATACACACATAGACACACACACACATACACACATAGACACACACACACATACACACATAGACACACACACACACATACACACATAGACACATACACAGACCTACACAGATTTACACACACATACACATGCATACACACACACACATATGCACATAGACACATGCACACACAAGCACACATACACACATACACACATACACACATACACACATACAAACACATTTACACACACACACATAGACACATAGACACATAGACACATAGACACACACACACATAAACACACACATGCACACATAGAGACACACACACACATAGTCACACACATATACACAAACACATACACACATAGACACACACACACACACATACACACACACATACACACACAAATTTACACACACATGTACACATGCATACACACACATATACACACATATACGTACATAGACACACACACATATAGACATAGACACACACACACATACACACAAAGACACGCACTGATACACACATAGACACACACATACATACACACATAGAAACACACACAGATACACACACATACACACACACGTACATAGATTTACACACATATACACATGCATACACACACATATATATGCACATAGACACATACACACACATACACACATAGAAACACACACACACACATAGACACACACATAGACACAAACACACATAGATACACACACACATCCACACATAGACACACACACACATACACACATAGGCACACAAACACATACATGCACATACACACATAGACACATACAAACACATACACACAGATTTACACACACAGATTTACACACCCACATACACATGCATACACACAGATACACATTTATACACACATAGACACACACATACACACATAAACACACACACACATACACATGCACATACACACATAGAAACATACACACACATACACACACATACACACACATACACACACATACACACACATGTGCACATGCACATGCACAAACATACACAGATTTACACACACACATTCACATGCATACACACACACATATATACACACATAGACACTATTGGAACTCAAGGTCAAGGACAAAGCATAGAAGTGCATCAGAGAAGTGGACACACAAGAAGAGGGAGCAAGTAGGGAGCTCCAAGAAGTGTATGTCAAATTTTCAAAAGAATCCCATACAAAAATAGTGATTTTGATCACTCAAACCATTGTAAATATCATTTCACCTTTTTGAAACTCCATTTTGTTCAAGCCGAGGAGTCTTCAAGCTTGAGGAGCATTAGAAGTACCATCGTACCAATTTTCATAATTTTTAGACTTCGTTTGAGCCCTCAATTAAGCCCTGGAACTTAATTTTTAACTAGGCTGGACACTAGGTCTAGACAGGACCAAAACTAGTCAAAAAACTATAAAAAGAGCTAGAGAGCTCATTTTTGAGGTTAGCTTGTTGTAGATTTCAGTTTGTCATAGATTTCTTTGTAATCAAAGTCCTTCCATTGTTCCTCTCTTTGATCTTACCTTGTGCGCGTGTGTGTGTATGTGTGTGCATGTTTGTGTGCTTTCACTCACGCACTTATGCTTCACTTGCTCATGGTCTTCATACCGGTCCTCACGTCTCCGCGGATTGACAAGCAAAGGAGGTGGTGCTTACGCTTGAGCTACACCAAATTTTGGTGCCGTTGCTGGGGAGAGAGCTTCGAGGACAAGCGTTGTGATGGTAAGATCGTAGATATGCGACGTTGGAAGGTTAAAAACTGTCATTTCTGTTCATTTTCTGATTTTTCTTCTGCATCTTCATCATCATCATCATCACCATCTTCATCCATCTTCTTCTTCACAGAAATTTCTTGTTTTTTAGTGCATTTTCACCATTTTCATACCATCTTTCATGCATTATTGTGCAAAAAGGAGTTAGGAAGTGCACGGGGGAGCAAGCACCTGTGTTTTTTCATGCTTTTTTGCACATACGGAGCTCGCCATTGCTCAGTGCTCAGAAATTTGAATTTCTCGCCAAAAAACACGATTCTGACTAAAAATCGCGATTCAAATAAAACACGATTTTCATAAAATTTTATGAAAAACACGATTTTCATAAAATTCAAATAAAAAAAAATACGATTTTCTGTTTCCCGCCTAAAAACCTTTTGAAAATGACACGATTCTGGGGTCATTCTCAGAATCGTGATTCTGTGGTTGTGCTCAAAATTGCGATTCTCTAAATTTTTGAAAACCACAATTCTGAGGCAAAATCGCGATTTTCAAGTAAAAACATAACTTTGACAAAATACGATTTTCAATGGGCTCAAAATTGTGATTTTCACAAATCACGATTTTCACAAATCACGATTTTCACAAATCACGATTTTCACAAATCACGATTTTCACAAATCATGATGTTCACAAATCACGATTTTCACAAATCACGATTTTTCAGCAAAACACAACTTTGGGGAAAACACGATTCTCTGTTGGTTCCAAATCGCGATTTTCAAAAACACGATTTTCATCCAAAATCATGATTTTTACATTTTCAGAAAACACAATTTTCACTTAGGTACAAAATCGTGATTTTCAAAACACGATTTTCAAGAACACGATTTTCAATCAAAATCGCAATTTTCTGGTCATTCTCAAAATCGCGATTTTCAAGCCAAAAACACAATTTTGAGAAAACACAATTTTCATTCAAAATCGTGATTTTGTGATCATTCTGAAAATCGCGTTTTTCATGATTCTCATTCGAAATTGCGTTTTTCACAATTTTCATTCAAAATCACCTTGTGCTACAACCGGCTTCACATCAGCCAAATGAGACTTCAGAGTTGATTAGTAGACCCTTTGAGCTTCCTTAATCCATCAAAATATCAGCCAAGTACTTTGGAACATGTATCCCAAAATTTTAAGTCAAAACAGAATAGTTGCCAAATGACTAGCTCCCAAAACTTGCTATTTTTGGACATACATCTGCTAGAAAAACTGAAGAGTGCTCTCAACCTTGTAGGAATTAGATAAATTCCTTTTGGGCATATCAGATACACTTAGCAAGCTTGCTAATCCAAGTTACAACACTTCAAATGAGCAACTGAGGACTGAGAACAACTTTTAACAAATTCCAGAACATGCCCGCCATTCATGGGCTCTGTAGACATAGACGAATGAGTAGTAAAATAGAGATTTCTCCCAGATTACAGACCCAATAACCATGCAACTTTACATGTAGAAACTAGATTTTGATATCTATTTAATGCATGCTAAAACACTAAAAACGGATGCGTATAGCTCGGGTATGAGCTTCTAAAGTTACTGCTCTGAGTGAGTACAACAGAGAACAAAACAGAGAAGTAGAGAATGATGAATGTATAAATTCACATATGGTTACAATCACATTGGCAATGAATCTTTGGACAATGGGAGTAGAATGATAGAGCTATGGAGTAAGATCTTCAATCTCTACAAAATGACATGAAGTGGTCACATACAAGGCTTGCTAATCGCCTCTTCCTTCTTGCTCTTTTTATAGCTATTCTTGGAGGGAGTTTTGAATTCGAATTCGAATGGCTCCACATAAAAGTGATCCCCAAAGTTAGGAGATATTCCCTCAGCTAAAAAATTCGTGGTTTTAGTAAGTTACATCCACAACTTTGCTTTTACATCATGGATGAGGTAAGCCATGCTTTTCCTTTTTCTTTTTCACAATTACAAGAGATAAAATGTACTCTTTTACAAGAGGTGTTCACACGACTACACATGTGACTTACAATGATCATAATATCAAGCATAGCAAGCATGTAGGCTTGGTTAAAATGCACCAACAGCTCCCCCTCAAGCCTAACATGCTTGGCCTCCAAATAAGCCTTCAATTGTCCTTGACTTCCTGCAAGCCAATCATCAACTTGAATCTACTTAACTTTGTACCATCAAGAGCTTTAGTCAACATGTCTGCACATTGCATATCTGTAGAGACATAGGATAGCTGAATATCCTTGCTCATTAACTTCTCCCTTACATAATGGTAGCGAACTTCAATATGCTTGGTTCTAGCATGGTATACCGGATTAGCTACTAGATGTAGTGAGCTTGTGTTGTCACAAAAAATGTGAGGTGTTGAAGAATGAAGTCCAAGATCTATGTATAAAGACTTTAATCACATGATTTCTTGATTTGCATTAGCCAAACCTCTATATTCTGCTTCAGTAGAAGATAATTCCATGGTTGGTTGCTTCTTGGATGACCAAGAAATAATTTTTGAACCTACAAATGATATCTACCCGAATGTGCTTCTTCTATCATCTCTAGATCCAGCCCAATCTCCATCTGTGTAGACCTTTAGCTCAATATCCAAAGTAAATGAATAAAACAAACCTTCATTCATAGTCCCCTTTAGGTACTTGAGGACTCTCTTGGCTACTTCCATATGTGGTCTTCTCAGCTTACGCATAAACTGACTCAATATGCTAACACTATAGCATATATCCACCCTTGTGAGTATTGTATAGTTCAAACTTCCAACCAAGCTTTGATAGCTTGTGATGTCTTAAATTGGCTCTCCTTCATAAGCACTAAGCTTATGATTTTACTCCATAGGTGTACCTGCATACTTGGTATTTTCCATCTTGAACTTGACGAGCATGTCATGCACATACTTCCCTTTGTGTGACGTATATACTTGAACCTGTGTAGATTAACTCCAATCCAAGGAAATAATTGAGTGGTCCGAGGTCACTTGTTTTGAACTCCTCCTTCATTTGACTCTTTACCTATTTGATTCCTTCAAGATCATTTCCTGTGATAATAATATCATCAACATACACACATAAATAGATCACTTCAGGTCCATTCCTCTTTCTGAATAAAGAGGTATCCGCCTTGCTAGCTTTGAATCCTTGATCCTTCAAATAAGTCACCAATCTAAAACTCCAAGCTCTTGGAGCTTGCTTCAATCCATACAAAGCTTTCTTTAGTTTGCATACATAGTTAGGATGATGTGCATCCTCATATCCAGGAGGTTGTGCCATATACACTTCCTCAGAAATCCATCCATTCAAGAAAGCATTCTTTACATCAAGTTGATAGAGCTTCCAATTTCTAGATGCAGCAAGACTAATGAGAACCCCAATTGTAGGCATTTTTGCAGCAGGAGAGAGAGTCTCTTCATAATCAATACCATGGGTTCGAGCAAACCCTTTAGCAACTAACCTTGCTTTGTGTCTATTTATACTTCCATCTGGATTCCTCTTGATTTTGTGTATCCATCAAGATCCAATTATCTTCATAGATGGCTTGTTAGGTACAAGCTCCCAATTGTCATTTTCCTTCAAGGCTTCCATTTCTTCATCCTTTGCATCTCTCCAAGCTTTCTTGCTTTGTGCTTCTTAGAATGAGGTAGGTTCTTCATTGGTTGAATCCTTGGCAATGTAGATTAAGTGCTTGGCGAACAAAGAAGTATCATAACCAAACCTTTCTGGTTTCTTCTTCTCCCTTGAAGACCTTCTACATGGTTGATGTGAGCTCTCAGGTCCAACACACACTCACACATACACACATAGACACACACATGCACACACACATACACACACATACAGACACATACATAGATTTACACACACACACATACACATGCATACACACACTCATATATATACACATCGGCACACACATACACACATAGACACACACACATACACACATAGACACACACATACATACACACATACATACACACACATACATACACACACATACATAAACACATACACACTTACACACACACACACAAACACACATCCACACACACATTTCCACACACACATACACATGCATACACACACATATATACACATACACATGTATATGCACACATAGACACACACATACACACATAGATACACACACATACACACATAGACACATACACACACATACACACACATACACACATACACACACACATACACACACATACACATAGATTTACACACACACATACACATGCATATAGACATATATATATAGATACACACATATATACACACATAGACACACACATAGACACGCACACACATACACACATAAACACACACACACACATAGACACACACATACACACACATACACACACATATGTATACACACACATAGAGACATACAAACACATATATGCATAGTCACACATAGAGACACATACCTACACACATACACATACACATACACATATTTATTTATTTATTTATAACAATATACATATATATATGAATTACGATCTCAATTATCTATATGAATTAGGATATGTATATATATATATATATATATATATATATATATATATATATATATATATATATATATATATATATATATATATATATATATATGCACATATACACTTATGCATGATGAAGATGCACGTTTACACATATACACATGCACACACACACATCTATACACACACATACATGTGCACATACACTTACCCATACACACACATACACACACATACACACACATACACACACATACACATGCATATGCACAAACATTTCTACAACCACATAAAAAGGCTTGCATGCATTATTGCATATATACATACACATACACACATTGGAGCATTCTTAAATACATGTATATGCACATCCACATGCATGCACATTCACAGGCATCCACATTCACATGCATGCATATCGATGGAAATGGAAATACATGCACATTCACATGCATGTTTCATACATATACACATGCATATACATAAACTTGTATATGTTTATACACATACATATGCACATATGTATATATACACACACATACACATATATACACATATATATGCACATAGGTACACACACATGCACAAACATACATATATACATATACATGCACATACACACATATACATATACACTTACACATATACATTCACATACATATACACACACATACAAATGCACATGCACATACACATATACACATATATAGTTACACATGCACATGCACATGCATATACATACATGTACACACACATAAACATGCACATACACATACATATGCATATACACTTACACATGCACATGCATATACACATATACATATGTACATACATACATATACACACACATATACATGCACATACATATGCACACATACACACACATACACACACATACACATGCACATACATACGTATACACACAAACACATGCACATACATGCATATACACACATATACACATACACTTACATATATACATGCACATACATACATACATACATACATACGTATACACACATACACATGCACATGCACATACACATACATACGCACATACACTTACACATGCACATGTAGATACATGCATATACACATATACATATGCACATACATACATGCACATATATACATAGATACATACATATACATGCATATAGACACACTTACACATACAAATATATACTACATGTGCATGAAAACAATTAAAACATCAATAAAAATAAAATAAATATATGAAATTTAATAATACTCACAAATGCATCCGGATGATCTCACATATAATCGCTTAAACATCAATATCCAAAATGTCTAGCATACTCTATCTCATGTTTTGTAGGATATCGACCATAGTCCTTTCACTGCATTGAAAACAATTAAAAAAGATTAGTTTCTTGCATTTTAACTAAAATAAAAAATATACTTACAATAACACATATACTTACAAATGTAGGTACAAAACCATGATAGCCCATTCGGCCTAAGTGCGATGTGTGGCCCGACTCAACTCTCTTCTTTGCAACAGCCTGCTGATTTAAATAGAAAAGGAATACATAAATTAAATGTAAAAAGTTAATAAAACATATGAGAATTATAAATATAAACTATTAATTTATTATAAATATAAATATATACCTTCTGCTGAGGAAATGGCTCCTTAAGACATAGTTGTCTATGAAAAAACTGCCACATCTCTGGTGGTATGTTAGGTCGCCCCTTATTTTTTTCCACCATACAGTATCACTTGTTATTTTAATCTCAAATAGAAAAATAAGAATCAGAATACATGCACATATATACACACACACATACACATACACATACACATACCCACATACACATATACACATACATATATGCATCATATAAGATAAGCACACATATATATATATCCTCATATATACATACACACATACACATGCATGCATATAAACACATTCATACAAAATACATGCATTTATCCCACAAGAATGTGTATTTGTGTATATGTGAATATGTGTGTATGTGTAAATGTGTATATGTGAATATGTGCATATGTGTAAATATGTATATGTGAATGTTTATGTATGTAAATAATCAGATTATTAATACCTAATACCATTATTTGTAGATTCCGATCAATCAAACGGAACTCCACCACCGTCTCTGTTGGGGGATTCTTAGACAAGAAGGAGTTTGAGGGTTTGTAGGAGAAAATGAAAGGATCAGAAGAGGAAATACAACTTGAAAGCTTCTGCCGATTGATTATAGTAAGACAATTACAATGTTTGAAGCAAAATACAAGCCAATACTTCTGTGCACAATCACACAGAGTGCTCAATTACAAAATACCCAATATCCCAAAGTATTCTTGCCACCGGCCTCCTCTGCACCAGACCTCCACCTGCTTCAAGCTTATCCTTGTGCACACCTTGCACCAAGCTTCCACAAAGGGGGAGGAGTGAATACCTTCTATCGGCACGCGCACACTGCAATGAGACCTTGAGATCCTTGGGGGAGTATAGCTTAGCACTCTCTGCACAAATCCTTAGTCACTCTCCATGCACCTTGCACTTCCACTTCTCTGCGTCGCACTCTGGTGGTGACTCTTGCACTTCTCCCTCTTGCTTCCTTAGACTATGCTCTCTTGCTTACTCTAAGATTGGTCCAAGAATAGACCTTGCCTTCATTTGAGTGTGTCGATCACGTACGCTCCTAACTGCAATGGTATCTTGGTGCTCACTTTGATGTCCCAAGATTGTCCTCACAAGTGGCAGCCAACGACTCACTGTTTTGTCCTGTAGTGACTTTAGAATAAAACCAAAATTTTAATGGGGGGCCATACTTTCACCTGTGCGTACGTTGCCGCTTCACATACTTTCACATTTCCTTCTAAGTCTTCACTTTTGCACCTAAGGGGGGGTTCACCTGAACCTTCCAAAACACTTTAAAACACACTTTGAACCTTAGGGAAATTAGAGAAAATACCTCTGCAAACTGCAACTCACTTTCTCCAATTTACCCTTTGTGGACAATTAATTGTGCACTACCTGTGCACTTTGACACCTGCATTTTAACACTTTGACTTTGCACCTGTTGACTTTGACCTTGACCTTGTTGGCTTTGACCAGTTGACTTTGACCAATTGACTTTGACCTTTTGACTTTGATTGTAGTTGACTTTGACCAACTTGACTTTTATGGGCTCAACAGTTGCCCACCACCTAATGTGCTCTCTATAGCTAAAACTTTGATCACGATGAAGATAGAGCCGCAAAAACTTGAATAGGACATCTGAGCAGCAACCAATTCCACCAAAAGCAGGAGAGAACAAGAACCAGAGAAGAACCAAAATTGGGATTTTGGAATGGAAAAGCAAAAGGGGGGCAATGGGAGGGTAGAAAGGAAGGGGAAGGGAGGGCTGAGGGTGCGAAGATGGATGGGGGAGGGAGGGGTAAGGATGTGGCTGGGCATATTGGTAAAGGGAGGGATTGGGAGTAGGAATCAGGGGTCGGGAGGAGGCTAAAATGATCAAACCGGAGGGCTAAAGAGGGTACAGATGGGATATTATTAAACATAAGGTAAGACAAGGTGAGAATAGACCATTTGGACAATGTTGTGAAATAAAAACATGTGATAAAGGTGTTCAAAACATGTGGGTTTGGACCAAAAGTCATAGAGAAAGTGGGAATTTGTAAAAAGAAAGTCAAAAACTGAGTCCAGAGGTGCCAAAAAACATGAAAATGACTCCATTTTTGTAAAAACCGGCCAACCGAAGCACAATCCAGAGCCAAAAGCGTTGAGCCATGAAAATAAAAAAATAAAGTAAAATAAAATAAAAAAAAAATGTTCTCTTTTTTTTTTTCTCAACGCTCAGACAGAAATATTTAAAAAGAAAATAAAATAAATAAGAAAATAAAACAAAATAAATAAAAAATAAAAAAAACTAAAATAAAAAGAAATTAATAAAAATAAAATAAATAAAAAAAAGGGGGGAAAGGGGGGGGCTGGGGGGCGGGGGAGGGGTTTGGTCGGTGGAGTTGGTTGGGGGGGGGGGGGCTGTCAGAACCGGGGGCGGGGGGGGGGGGGGGGTTTGGTCGGTGGAGTCGGTGGTGGGGGGGGTGGTTTGGTCGGTGGAGTCGGTGGGGGAGGGGGGGGGGGCTATCAGAACGGGGGGCGGGGGGGGGGGGGGGGTTTGGTCGGTGGAGTCGATGGGGAGAGGGGGGGGGCGGGGGGGGGGGGGGGGGGTTTGGTCGGTGGAGTCGGTGGGGGGGGGGCTGTCAGAACGGGGGGGGGGGGGGGGGGGCTGTCAAAACGGGGGGCGGGGGGGGAGGGGGGGGTGGGTTTGGTCGGTGGTGGTTTGTGGGGAGGAGGGGTTTTTTTTTTTTCAAATAGAAGAAAACGCCTTGGGGGGCCTTTTTTTTTTAATTTAATTATCCAAAAAACAAAGAAAAATACCTGAAAAATCCAAATAAATTGCAAAAAAAATCCAAAAAATCTTCAAAAAATTTTGAAAAAATTTCCTAGAGTGTTATGCCAGTTTCTTCACTCAAAACCACAGAGAGCTTCCTTTATTCCTCCTATTTGGCAAGAAGATGATATCGGAAAGGGATAAAAAATGCTAAAATTGCTAGAAAAATTTCCAAAAAATACCCAAAAGTTTTTTTGTTTGCAGAGGTTATGAAATGCCTTCTAGCTTTGCTAGGACAAGAATAAAATTGCTAAAGAAAACTACTAAAACTGAGCAAAATGAGATGAGAAAGCTATGTACAACTTTGACAGATTTTGCAGTTCCAGGTGATCCATACTTCTTCAAGTGTGTTCATGATAGGCCTTGAGCCTGGATATGTTGACTAGTGGCAAGGCCTCTCCTTTCAGCGTCTCTAACTCCACAGCACCCCAATTTAGCATTGCTTTGACTCTGTAAGGTCCTTCCCAATGTGGAAGCCATTTTCCTCTCAGTTGTGAATGAAGATGAGGTCTATGGAGAAGAACTAACATGCCTGCTTCAATGTTGTTGCTCCACAGATGTCGATCATGTGTCTCCTTCCTCTTCATCTGAGTCTCTATCAAATGTTTTGTTGCTAGTAGACGAATCTCGTCCACTTTATGTAGTGCTCCGAGCCTCTAAGAGACATCACAATCCTTCTTGCCCTGCATGAATGCTATCTTAGGTGATCCATGTAAAAATTCAAAGGGCTCAATGGGCAATATGCCATAAACTAGTTGGAATGGAGAATATCATGTGGCCTCTTTGTAGGCTAACATGTATGCCCATAGGGTACCTTGATAAGCAATGCCCCAGGAAGTGGGCTGTAACATACACTCCTTTCTTAACATTGAGATTAAAACCTTATTTGTCGACTTAACCTGTCCATTGGCTCTTGGATAGTAAGCACAAGAGGTCCTATGTAGAATTCTATACCTGTTGAAAATTTCCTGCAGGAGCTTATTGACAAAATGGGTACCTTGATCTGTACAAATTTCAAGTGGGCATCCAAACCTGCAAATGATGCTACTATAAATGAAATCAGCAACAGTTTGGGCAGTGCAATCGAGAGAGGCAATAGCTTCAGCCCACTTTGTCGCATAATCTGTAGCTATCAAGAGATATTTTTCTCTTTTTGGACTTGCGGGAGGGTAGATGGGCCCTACAAAATCTAGCCCTCACTTCTCAAATGGTTGCCAGGAAGTGGAAACAATCAAGGGGTTATGCCTCTGCTTTGTTGGCTTAGGTCCACACCTCTAGCAAACGTCACATGCCTTTCCCCATTCATCTGCACCCTTAAATAGTGTAGGCCACCATAGACCAGCATCCAGTATCCTCTGACTTATAATATGCCCTGGAAGGTGCCCACCACCTGTTCCTTCATGTGCAGAGTGAAGGACTTCCCTCACTTCTTCTTCTTCCAAACACTTCCTAAACCTGTCATCCTTGCCCTGTCTATACAATTTATCTTCAATGAAGGTATATGGTCTACTCTTGATTAGTAGTCTCTTCTTTTGCACAGCACTAGCCTTTTCTGGATACAACCCAGTTTTAATGAAATTTTTGATATCATAATACCAACCTTGAGCTTGTACAACAAACAGATGAGCATTTGGAAAATCATCATTGATTCCACTAGTTTGATTCATCATATTGATTCTGGATAGGTGATCCGCCATAACATTTTCTTTACCTGGTTTATGGACTACAGAAAAATCAAACTCTTGGAACAACAATAACCACCTCCATATTCTACCAGTGGCTTGTGGTTTGTTGAGTAGGTATTTTAGTGGTTGGTGATCTGTTATAATAATAAATTTTACTCCCAGTAAGTAATGACGAAATTTTTGGACAGCAAAGACCATTGTTAGGGCTTCCCTTTCTGTAGTACTGTAATTCCTTTCAGCCTTGGTCAAGATTCTACTAGCATATTGAATTGGTCGGTCCACTTTAAATTCTTCACTGGGTTGGGTCAAAACTGCCCCCACTGCATAGGCACTGGCATCTACATGTATATGAAAGATTTTTTACCACTCAGGTGTGATCAGAATAGGAGCAGACACTAACCTTAACCGTAATGTTGATATGCTTTTTCCTCCTCTTCTTCCCATTTAAAGGGTACTTCCTTACCTGTAAGTCTGGCCAGTGGTCTGGTTATCTGTGCATACATTTTTATAAATCTTCTATGGTATCCAGTATGCCCCAAGAAACTCTGAATCTCTTTAGGGGATTTAGGTTTAGGCAACTTTAATATAGAAATGATTTTGTCAGGATCTGGGGCCATACCTTTAGCCGATACCACATGTCCTAAGAGAGTTCCTTCTGTCACAAGGAAATGACATTTATTTGGATTGAGCTTTAGCTTAGTCTCCCTGCATCTTTTGAAAACATTCTGCAGCTGCCTCAAGTGATGGTCCAAACAATCTAGAGGAGTTTCTTTGTGAGAACCTGAAAATGAAGAGAAGTCATCCATGAAGATTCTAAGTGATTCCAACAATAGGGGGCCAAAAATAAGATTGACCGTTCGGTTAAAGGTGGCTGGAGCATTTCTGAGCCCGAATGGCATTTTTACATATACATATGTTCCCCAAGGTGTGATAAAAGCAGTCTTTTCACGATCCTCTGCGTGTATTGATATTTGATTATAGCCACTAAATCCATCCATAAAGCTATATAATGCATGCCCAGCCACTTCTTCAATGACCTGCTCTGCAAAAGGCATTGGGAACCCATCTGGAATGGTCACCTTGTTGAGTGCTCTAAAGTCAACACAAATTCTGATTTTATTAGTATTCTTCTTTGGTACTATAACCATAGGTGAGAGCCACTCTGAGTGTTCTACAGGAATGATAATTCCTGCATCCTCCATCTTCTGTATTTCCACATAGACAGCTTCAACATATTTTGGATTAAGTCTATAACTCTTCCCTCTTATGAGTTTGGCTCCATCAACCAGAGGGATTCTGTGCTCTCCATAAGATGCACGCACCCCTTCCAAGTCTTTATAATGCCAAGCAAAAACATCTGTATAATGATTCAAGAATGATTTTACCTTTTCAAGGAGCCCTGGGTGGTTCCACAACCAAGTGGCCACCAAAACTGGCCGATTATTGTCTTGAGTGCCTAATTGTATTTCTTGGACAAGATTTCTCTCTACCATATTATCTTCGTGCTCATCTTCTTCCTTGTCTTCTTCTACTAGCTTTTTGTGCATTGCTTCATAAGCAGGTGTATTTTGGACTTCAATGTGTTCCTCCTTGTCCTGCATCCAGCCTGCAGGGATTTCTTGAATTGGGAAAGAACATTCTTCACTAGAATTTTTTACCTTGCCTTTAGCTTTAGTAACCTCTTTATCTGTGGTTGTCATATCCTCCTCCAAGTTATATTTGAGGGGTGTCTTCCTGCCCCTTCTGTGGTCTGTGATGGGCTCTCCCAATCTATCAACCTAGACTTTTTCCTTATCTTCATCATAACCTTCAGTTGTGCAAGAATGATTAAGAAAAATTCCAAAACAAAGAGGAAGAATTGCCTGCTTGGAGCCAATTTAGAATATCCTCTTCTTCCTCGAAATCTATATCGGGTTGATCCTCCGATTCTGTTTCCATGCATATGCCAACTGTTTGCATCATGCTAGTGTTTCCTTGATTATCTGGGCCCTCTTCTAAATGAATCTGTGTCAGCTCTTGCCCTATCTTTTGTACCCACATAGTGTCCTTGCCCCAATCATGAATGACACTTGCATGCCTCAGCCATGGTCGTCCAATTAAGAGGGGAAATCCTCCTTCAACCTGGGGCAATCTTAAAACCACAAAATCCAGAATGAATAGATTACCTTGTACTTCAAGTGGAACTTTTGGGATCACTCCCAAGTGCCTTACTTTGCTCTGATCTGCCAAAGTAACCGTGAAATTTGCAGGCCTTGAAGGATGGAGTCCAATCTTTTTCATTGTGTGTTCAGGCATCAAGTTAATGCCAGAACCACCATCCACAATAACTCCTTGAAATTCATGACCTTTGATAGATACTGTCAGCCGAGGAATTTTATAATCTGTAAGGGGTGCTTCCCCTACAATTTTTCCTTTATGTAAAACAGTAGTCTTTGCCACCAAACTTGTAGTGGAAGCTTCATCAATTATCTGCAATAACTCTGATATGAATTTCCCATCCATCTTTATTAATTCAAAAATACTAACCTCCTTTTTCATGGACTTGATTAGTTTTGAAGCCTCTGATTCCTTGAGAGCTTGGGCTCCAGTTGACTTATCAAACTCCTCATGAGCCCTGTTGAAGGCATGCCCAATAGCATCACTGGTGCATATGAGATCTCCTTTTTGACTTGTATCTGCACCTGTGGTGACTTTATCTTCAGATGGTTCTCTGTTTTGATTCCATTCCTTAATCTTTGACCCTTGTCCTATGTGTGCTTGAGCCTTTCCCTTGCTTCTTGTCTGCACAGTCAAAGATTCTATTTCTTCTAATTGCACCACCCTAGTAGATGGTGATGGCTCATTGACCAGATCACACACTTCTTCTTTGTGCACCGAAATCATTTGAATATGAGGCCCGGATGAAGAGGCTTGATTCTTAGGACAACAAATTGTATAATGTTCTCTTGCATCAGGGCAGTTCCTGCAAGGAGGGGCATTTTCTGGTAGGGTGCACCTACTTTGATAGTGCCCACATTCTCCACATCTGAAACAGATGATTGGCCTCCTAGGCCCATTTCCAAAGTTATTCCTCTGTCTAGGATTATAGTTGTTACCTTGATTTGGTGCAGCAGCCATCACATTTGCTGGTGTTGGGGGTCCTCCTTGTGTCCAGTATGTCGTTGCAGACATTCCTCTTGATTGGCATTCATGGGCCTCATGGCCAACTTTCCTGCATAATTGACAAGTCACACTTAACAGAGGACATTCACTTACTATGTGACCTTTTTCTAGCTCTTCTATGATAATCTTCGCAGTGTTGCCATGCTGGAACTGATTTTTAAAAGCATCTTTCATCACATCCCAAGTGCTAAAATGGTTTTCAGCAAACTGGCTAAACCACTTATCAGCTAATCCCTCTAATGTGGCAGGGAAGAGAATAAAAAATGCATCCTCCCTACCCATTAGGCCTCTAGTCTTACATAGTGCCAAGAACCTTCTAATGTGTTCATCCGGATCCTCTTGAGCTAGGCCTTTGAAAGAAGGAAACTTTATATTTAATCTAGAGAGTAAAGTTTCCAAGTCTACCTGACCCGCCATGCTCTTGACTGATGATGTTGAAGATAGTGGACTGGGGGACCTTCTAACAACCTTCCTTCTTGTCTGCTTGTAGATGACCCTCAATACTTGGGACCAGGTTGCGGTCATGAGCAGCTCATAGCCCACTGAATATGAGACACTTGATAAGAATATTTACCTTTTGTTTGATGAAGTAGCACTGTGGTTCTGCCGACACTTGATCTCTTCTATGCTTTGCACTTGGTTTCTCCTAAGCTCAAATCTCCTTGGACATCCCATCGGGCGTGCCAAATTTTTTTGGGGGATTCTTAGACAAGAGGGATTTTGAGAGTTTGTAGGAGAAAATGAAAGGATCAAAAGAGGAAATACAACTTGAAAGCTTCTGCCGATTGATTACAGTAAGACAATTACAATTTATGAAGCAAAATACAAGCCAATACTTCTGTGCACAATCACACAGAGTGCTCAATTACAAAATACCCAATATCCCAAAGTCTTCTTGCCACCGGCCTCCTCTGCACCAGACCTCCACCTGCTTCAAGCTTATCCTTGTGCACACCTTGCACCAAGCTTCCACAAAGGGGGAGGAGTGAATACCTTCTATCGGCACGCACACACTGCAATGAGACCTTGAGATCCTTGGGGGAGTATAGCTTAGCACTCTCTACACAAATCCTTAGTCACTCTCCATGCACCTTGCACTTCCACTTCTCTGCGTCGCACTCTGGTGGTGACTCTTGCACTTCTCCCTCTTGCTTCCTTAGACTATGCTCTCTTGCTTACTCTAAGATTGGTCCAAGAATAGACCTTGCCGTCATTTGAGTGTGTCGATCACGTACGCTCCTAACTGCAATGGTATCTTGGTGCTCACTTTGATGTCCCAAGATTGTCCTCACAAGTGGCAGCCAACGACTCACTGTTTTGTCCTGTAGTGACTTTAGAATAAAACCAAAATTTTAATGGGGGGCCATACTTTCACCTGTGCGTACGTTGCCGCTTCACATACCTTCACATTTCCTTCTAAGTCTTCACTTTTGCACCTAAGGGGGGTTCACCTAAACCTTCCAAAACACTTTAAAACACACTTTGAACCTTAGGGAAATTAGAGAAAATACCTCTGCAACCTTTGTGGACAATTAATTGTGCACTACCTGTGCACTTTGACACCTGCATTTTAACACTTTGACTTTGCACCTGTTGACTTTGACCTTGACCTTGTTGGCTTTGACCAGTTGACTTTGACCAATTTACTTTGACCTTTTGACTTTGATTATAGTTGACTTTGACCAACTTGACTTTTATGGGCTCAACAGTCTCCTAATCGTGCAAGGACTATATACTGTAAGTATATCAAACTTTTAATTTTAAATATATTTGATAGATACATAACTAATATTTTTTTTCTTGTTATAGATCAATTAGAGGGCACTCCACCACCTCCTACCCATGCAATAGCTTCACATGTGTCCTCCGATAGGAATTATGATGAATTTTACTATCAAGAGCATATTATATGTTGGTGTAGCTCTTGCTATGGCACACATCCAAGACCACGATTGGAATGTATTGAACATGAGGGAGAGTATGGTACTTTTGAGCATGCACCACCATGTGGTCAATGTGATAATGCTTGGATATGTATTTTTTCTATAAATTAATGTCATAATTTTATTCAAAAACCATGTACAAAATCAAATTATTGTTGATATAGAGGAATACTTGCTCGATGTTGATAATGATGATGATAATAATTCTCATACTCGTAATGTTAATATACCTCGTACACATCATGGACTTGCTGTTCGTCAATTACAAGTAGCAGTTTCTAAAAATCCTCTACCTCTTGGTTTAGAGACTGTAACAACTAGAGATTATCCATTGCCAGCTCGTGATCCTTCTCTAGTACAAACATATGATAGAAGAAGATATGGAGGATGGAATAGAGGACCAATCCCTTTAGATGGAGAGGTTTTTAACTTTTGGGGTAATTTCTATATGATTGCTCCATCCACTATTACTAATGCTAGTTGTGGTCTCTTTATTGTAGAGGATTTGTATGTGCCTCCAAACTCTAAAGTCACTCTTATGTCATTTTTGGTCCTATATATGGACGGGGAGATTGGCATTGACTTGCATGTTATGTTCAAAGCATGAGTACTTATGGAATATGCTTGAATGCAGCATCCCTTACTAGTAGAAGGATTTCACATGCAGAAAATGAAAGATTATATATTGATGGAAGACCTTACATGCATGGAAATATATTAGGTTTAATAACTAGTAGTCAAGGGTTACATAATAGTTCAAGGACTCATTGCACATTTGAGGAGCATGAAAATAGTCAAGAATCACCATACATGAGTAGAGATGTATCAAGATACATAGTTGTCAATGCTATTCACTACATTACATGCTGGTGATGAATTGTTAGTGAATTATGGATGGCGTAGAGCTCCAAGAGCACCTTTTAGCTAGAGAGAGAATGAAAATTTTCTATCCATATTTAATAACTTATATATTTAATTTTATGTTTAAAGTTTACTTTTTATTCATTTATGGTTTTTATTCATGTGTGTAGATTCCAACATATGATGTTGATGATATTCTCCCACACCATTCACAATTGCCAGTAAGACCTCATTTATTAGAAGCTTCTATGAGAAGGCTATGCAAAAGTGATCCTGTGGAATATGCAAGGTTCAAAGACCTGTATTCAAAAGAAGATAAAGTACAAGATTTGTGTGAAAATGGTGAAGATGATGGCATGGCAGATTTTATTGAAGATTGGTATCAAAATGACAGTGAGAGCATTGATATTTCTAAAAATGAGAAATATCTTCAAGAGGAATGTCTAAAGCATGTATATGAAGGAATTCGTTTGACATGACTAAGTTTGAGCTTACTTATTCTCAAGCTTGAAAATCATTTTGGATGGAGTAATGTATTTGTTTTGGCACTATTAAGGTATAATTTAATTTTTTATCTATTTATATATATACATGCATAAATATATACATATACATACATGCATACATACACATACAAATATATATATATATACATGAATATATACACACATATAAACATACACGCACATATATGCACATACACATGCAATGAAAGTAAAGTCAATCTATACATACCTGTATCGGATGAAGATATTTTGTCCATCTAACCTTTGGATTTGTCCGCCCAACCTTTAGAATCTTCCTGACACATCTGCTTCTGCTATTCTCGTTGACCTAATACCTCTGTCGCTAACTCTTTTATGAACTTTGCATACAAATATTAAGTATGAGTTAGCTATGGAGGTATTAAGTCGTTTCAAAAATAGAAGTAAATTTACCTTGAAGATTTTTAAGGATGGAAGAATAATTTTAAAGGGTGGGTGGAAAAAAAGTGTTCAATTAGTGCAGTTTTTTGTTTTTACCTTAGGTAAGGGAAGAACAAAAACTTGCATTGAATGAACACTTTCTGTTTGCCCATAGTTTAAAACTATTCATCCATCTTCCAAAATCTTTGAGATAAATTTGCTTGTCTTATTTTCCAAACGACCTAATCCCTCCATAGTTAACTGATGCTTAATCTTTTTAAACAAATATGTAAGTCTTAGTTAGCAAGGAATTTAATAGATTGACTATAAAATGGGAGACAACCAAACGATTCAGTGGTCTTGATATCTATATGAAAGTCTGCAAACCATACTAAAAAAGAAGAAAATTAAAAACAAAATCTAATATACATAGCTATGCATGCATACATACATGTACAAACATACATATGCATTCATACATACATACACTTACATACATACATACATACATACATACATACATACATACATACATGCATACATACATACATACATGCATATATACACACATACACATATATATATGCATAAACATATTTGTACATATATATACGTACACATACACATATAAAAAACATATACACACATACATACATACACACATACATACATACACACATACGCATATGTATATGCATGCACATGCATATACACATCCACATACACATAATCATACACATATACAAAATTATATGGATATATATATATATATATATATATATATATATATATATATATATATATATATATATATATATATATATATATATATATATATATATATTTATTTATTTATTTATTTATTTATTTATTTATTTGTTTCTATTAATATGTCTTTTTTTTCATGAACTTACAGGTTATTATCTGAAAAGTTTTTACCAAGTCAGAATATTCTTCCTACCTCACATGATAAATTGAAGAAGATAATCAACAATCTTGGTATAGATTATCAATATATACATGCATGTCCTAACGATTGTATTTTATATAGAGGTGAATATACAGACTCTTTGACATGTCCAAAATGTCAATCTCCTTGATATAAGGACGAAGAAGGTAAAATCCAAAAAAAAAAGTATTGAGACATTTTCCATTGGCTCCACGGATTAGAAATATGTTTCAAAGCCCCGAATCATCAAAGCTTTTGACATGGGGACATGATCATGAAAGTACTGATGGAATAATCAGAATTCCCCATGATAATGTTGCTTTTCAGTATATTGATTCTACATGGCTTCATTTTGCACAAAAACCACAGAATCTAAAGTTAGGAGTTGCATTAGATGGGGTTAATCCATTCTCCATGAAATCCAGTAAATGGTCAATATGGTCAGTGGTAGTCATAAACTACAATCTTCCACCATATCTTAGCATTAAAAAGGAACATTTAATGCTTTCACTTTTAATCCCATGAAAAATACAAGTTAAAGATATGAATATTTATCTTGCTCCTCTCATTGACGATCTCCAAGAGTTATGGAGAGGTATTAATGTCATTGAAAATGTATCAAAAAGCATCACTTGAAAGATATATTACAGCTCTTGGTATTGTGGCTTGGACTATTCACGATTTTCCAAGATAAGATTTTTGTTCAGGTATTGATGTAATTTTTTTATTTAATATGCATAAAAATAAATGTGACTTAATCTAATTATATTTTTATCATTTTCATGATTAGGAATATCTACTAAGGGTTATGAAGCTTGTCCATATTGTGGTGATTGGTTGAGATCAATCTATAGTAAGAATCTCAACAAAAATATTTATCTTCCACATCGACGATTCTTGCCTGATGATCATCCATTAAGATCTAAAAGAGAAGCGATAAATTTTAATGGAAAGCTTGAAATAGGTCACTGTCCAAAACATATGGCGCCTATGGATTGGTATCGAAAATGGAAAGATGGATCTCTGATAGATCCAAAATCAGAAATCTTCATTGATGATGAAGATAATGAGAATGTGAAGAGAGGTGAAGGAAAATTGGCACTCGCAGAGAATATATCAATATGGTATTCTTTGGAGTATTGGAAAGAGTTAAAATTATGTCATCTTCTTAATCCTATGCATATATTCAAGGATATTGGTTGTTCATTATTACAACAACTTCTTGGACTAAAAGATAACATAGCATCAAGGAATGATTTGAAGGATCAAAATTCAAAACCAAAGTTATGGCCAGTTTTTTATAGACATCAACAGGAAATGACTTATGCTCTTGCTCCTTGGGTACTTACGACAAAAGAGATACATACTATCAACAATAGGATTCAATTGATTTGGAATCCTACAGGATATGGAGCATCTTTCCAGAACATGTCTACTATGGATGATAAGAGCTTATCTTGGTTAAAGACCCATGATTGGCATAACTTTTTGAAACATATTTTACCTTTGGTTATTGATGGATGTACAACGAAAGGAGTATGAGATGTGATCTATCATCTTGGATCGCTTGTAAGGTAATTATCATACTTTTATATTTAATATATATGAATATTTTGTATCTTTTTTTTTAATTAACTTCTTTATAATTTTTTTTATGATATGTACAAGTGGATAACATCAAAAGAGATTGACAAAAACTCGAACCCACAAAAGAAACGTGAATGCAAAGAGCTACTATGTTTTATGGAGAAAGAGCTTCCTACTTCATTTTTTGATATTCAGGTTCATTTATTAGTCCATCTTGTAGATGAAATAGAGATTGCATGTGCTTTCAAAGCTCGATGGATATTTTGGGTCGAGCAATTTATGAGAATATTAAAATGTTATGTGCGGCAAAGAGCGAAACCACAAGGATCCATGCCAAAGGGTTGAATGCTTGAAGAGTGCATGCACTATGTTAGTAAGTACCTTGAAAGAGTTCATGAAGAAGCTCCACGTGTATGGACCAACGAGTCTTCTTCAAAAATAACAGACAAGGTATTATCATGTAAGGGAGTTCCATTTTTATTTACATTTTAAGAAAAAATGATGTTTCTACTTTTGTTGCATATAATAGCAAATTCATGTAAGCATTCCTTAGCAAGTACGAAGAGGAACTTCAAAATCTCCAAAGTAAAAGATAGAGAAACAAAACATATAGACATAATCTCGATAATAAAGAGATTACAAATATATCTTCTTTCACAAATTGGCTATATACTCGTTTGCAATGTGCCAACGCAAATAATGAAGAAATCTCAGATGAGCAGAGAGAGTTAATGATAGGTTGTGAACAAAAGGTAATTTTATTTTAATAAATATATGTACATTAGTTTCTCTTAACAAATTGAATTTCTTTTGCAGGCTCGAATGATCACTAATATGTGGGCTTTTGAATAGCATATTAGAATCAAAGCTATTGATTCTTTATGTAAAACATAGGATTCTAGTATTGTTGCTTCTTTCAAGCAACAATCACATGCTAGCTCAAAAATAATGAACCTTATAGATGGTGAACTTGGTTATGTGGGAACTATTGTTGGTATCTATGAAATATCATTTTGTACATTCAAACAGGTAGAAAAAGTTTTATATGTTTTATGATAGATTTTATTATTTTTTAAGCACCTAATAATGGGTTTTTGTTTTTATATATTTTGATAGGTCATTTTTAAGGTTGAATGGTTTCGAACAAGTATAACGGTAGTAATTCCACATTGAGAAAGGAATTATTTAGGTTTTGGGCAATTGATTCTTCCAAGGTAATGCGATCTACTAGAGAACCATATATTCTTCTTAGGCATATTGAACAAGCATTCTTTTATAAAAACCCTGATGCTCATCCTTGGTGGAAAGTCATTCATGTTCAACATTCATGTTCAACCTAGAGGTAGTTCATTATGAATCCTACTAGAGAGATGAAATCATGTTCTTTTAAGTTAGAACATGAAGCTCAAGGGTATGCCTAATTATTTTATATATAGCTTTATCTTTGAGGAGCAAATTTTTATCATGTATGTATGCATATGTGTGTGTATTCATGTGTATTATATGTATACATCTGTTAGTATGCACATATATGTATTGCATGTATATGTATGTGTGCATGTGTGTGATATATGAATACATGTGTTAGTATGGACATGGGTATATATGTGTATGCATTTGTGTAATATTTGTAAGTGTGTTTATAATTGTGTATGCATGTATAAGTATAAATGTGTGCATGTAGGCATGTACATGTGATGTGTACATGTATATATCTATGTGTCTATGTGTAAATGTGTACATGTAAATATGTATGCATGCATCTGTATACATGTGTGCATATAGGCATGTATGTGTGATGCATAATGTGTCTACTCCATTTTATATTTATGTATGTGTATCTACATGATGTGTATGTATCTTTATATATATTATGATTCTTATTGATTCGAGTAGCTATATATAGAGGCATAAGATTGGGAGGAGAGACATCTCTCTAGTTTGTGGTCGGACGAATAGATGCAATGTGTACATATACTTCAATCATATGGCTAAAAGGTTGAATTAGATTTTCTAAATAAGTGTTTGTAAAAACCCTAATATCAAAATTAGTGTTTTTGAATTAGGATATATATATATATATATATATATATATATATATATATATATATATATATATATATATATATATATATATATATATATATATATATATATATATCAATAAGTGTGAGTAGGCTAACTAATGAAAATAACACAATTCAAATGATACACAAAGAATGGAAATTGTACTTACAATAGTTAGCCATATTTTTTGCTTGGTTATGTTGGTGCAAGTATCCAAGCCATCACACTTGGCTAATCATGGAAACAAATATCTACAATCACTTCATGAAGCATGTGAGCTTTGGCTTGTAATACTTGGCCATTTACCATTTGTAAAAGTTGTTTTGAAGAGAATCTTATAAGTCCTTACATCTCATGGAGGTAGAAAGCATATTAGCTACACATTTTTACGATGAGAGAATATCTCCTAACTTGGAGGATAAGTTTTAGGTAAAGCCAAGCTTGAATTCAAATTCAAAATTGGAGGTAAAACATCTATAAAAGAGGCTTGTAATGCTTGATGATATAAAATGCACAAGAGTACAAGAAATAAGAAAAATATGCTTTTGGAATGAACCTCACACTCAATATTAGTACCTCTTATTTTTCAGGAATGCACGGAGATAGACCGCGTGATAGAAAAACTAAGATTTCTCCCAAATTACTAAACCAAATGCTTTGGAAATTTATACACATAAACTAGACAATAATACCTTTCCCATGGATTCTGCATCATCCAATTGCAAGCTTTGAAGAGAGAGCACTAACCTTTGAAAGCTTACTTTTGTTGAAGAAGATGATGCAAAAAATGGAGCAAGACAATGATGGCCACAAGTGTATGTATATTGCGTCCATGTAATGTACAAGGATTCGAAGTATTTATATAAACTCTTGAATTGCTTTATGACTTCTACAAGTTGATTTTGAATGAAAATGAGGCAGTAAAGGTTGTTGAAGAGAATCAATTCACTTTCCTATAATCTAGGAAAAGTGAAGATTTAGTTTTATCTACTTTTAGGTGATTGATTGATTCATTGATTGCAACTCAACCACCTCAAATTCATGGATTTTTAGCTCTCTTTTTATCCTTTTACATGTATAGAGCTCTAGGCTTTTACAATGGTAAAAGTTCCATGGAAAAACTTAAAAAAAAATACAATAAATGAGCATAGGTAGAAGAAATCTTCAATGGATATTTTGGCATAATCCAAACCATAGATATTTTGATGTAGATGAAATCCACCTCAAGAATAGTATAAGATTCATATTCCAACAACTCCCCCTAAAGATAAAGTATGCTTGCGTCTTCATTCTCCAATAGGTTGAATACCTGCCATTGATTTAAATCTACAAAGCTTTATTCAATCAAGTGCCCTCGTCATCATATCTCTTACTTGATTTTAAGTTGGAACAAAAGAAATGTAAATATCCTTTGCCATGAGATTCTCCGTGATGAAGTGGTAACGAACCGCTATGTGTTTGGTTCTTGTATGGAAAATAGGGTTTGCTATTAGATGCATGGAACTTACATTATCTCCAAATATGTGAAGTTTGGAACTCACAAGTCCCAAATCTATATACAATGCCTTTAACCATATTGCCTCTTGAGTTGCTATCGTCTAACCTTTGTATTTTGCTATACTTGAGGATAAAGCAAATGTTGGTTGCTTCTTGGGACTCCATGACACTAGCTTTGAACTTACAAATGCTAAGTAACCAGAGGGACTTTTTCTATCATCCTTAGCTCCTAACCAATCTACATCTGAATAGATTTTTAGATCCAAATATCAAGAGTAAGGATAGAATATACCTCAATTGATTGGCTTAGCACTCCTACACTATATGAGATGCCTGCCCTTGTATGAGTAGCATATATCAAGCTACCTACCAAGCTTTGATATTCTTTAATGTCTTCAATTTTCTCACCTTCATAAACACTAAGTTCATGATTCATCTCCAAAGATGTAGCTGTAGGTTTAGTGTTCTCCATTTTGAACTTAAGAAGTAGAACATGAATGTGTCTCCTATAAGTCAAATACATTCCTTCATCTATGTATATGACCTGCATAGCTAGGAAGAATGTGAGCTCACCTAGATCACTAATTTTGAACTCTTCATAGTCTATTCCAGGAGTTTGTGAGCATCCTTTGGCAACTAATCTTGCCTTGTTTCATCTTCTTCCTTATTCTTGCCTTTCAGCTTCTTATCCTTCTTATTTGGATATAGAGCACTAATTGAAATACCATGATAGGATTTACCTTCTTTTATGCTATTGTTCGCCTCATGATTGAAGAGGTGTCCAAGAAAGATGTTGAACTCTAGAGTTCGTACATCCATGATAAGATCATAAGCTGTGGTGAAAGATTGCCATTGCTTATCACTTCTAATCCCATTGAAAATTTGCCTCATGATGGCCTCATCTTCAAATAGCTCTCCAATGGATGCTAATTGATTTGCAACCTCCTTGAACTTGGTAACAAACTCTGTTGAAGCTCAAAGTCAAGGACAAAGCATGGAAGCACATCAAAAGGTGGACACACGAGGAAAGGGAGCAAGTAGGGAGCTCCAAGAAGTGTATGTCAAATTTTCAGAAGATTCCCCTACAAAAATAGTGATTTTCATGACTAAAAACCATTGTAAATACCATTATCTATTTTTAGTAACTCCATTTTGTTCAAGCCGAGGAGTCCTCGAGCTTGAGGAGTATTAGAAGTACCATCGTACCAATTTTCATAATTTTTAGACTTCGTTTGAGCCCTCAAATAAGCCCTGGAACCTAATTTTTAACTAGGCCGGACACTAGGTCTGGACAGGGCCAAAACTAGTCAAAAAACTATAAAAAGAGCTAGAGAGCTCATTTTTGGGGTTAGCTTGTTAGAGAATAGAACTTTTGTAAGAGAACTCTTTTGCAATCTAAGCTTTCCATTGTTCCTCTCTTTGATCTTACTTTGTGCGCGTGTGTGTGTATGTGTGTGCATGTTTGTGTGCTTTCCCTCACGCACTTGTGCCTTCACTTGCTTGTGGTCTTCATATCGGTCCTCACGTCTCCGCGGATTGACAAGTAAAGGAGGTGGTGCTTATGCTTGAGCTACACCAAATTTTGGCGCCGTTGCCGGGGAGAGTGCTTCGAGGACGAGCGTTGTCATGGTAAGATCGTAGATTTGCGACGTTGGAAGGTAAAAAAACTGTCATTTCAGTTCATTTTCTGTTTTTTCCCCTTCATCTTCATCATCATCATCATCTCCACCTTCTTCCATCTTCTTCTTCATAGAAATTTCTTGTTTTTTAGTGCATTTTCACCATTTTCATACCATTTTTCATGCATTATTGTGTGGGAAGGAGTTAGGAGAAGCAAGGGAGAGCAAGCGCTGTGTTTTTTTCATGATTTTCTGCTCATTCGGAGCTCGCCATAGCCGGCGCTCAGAAATTTGAATTTCCCGCCAAAAAACGCGATTCTGTGATGAAAATCGCGATTCTGTGAAAATTCAAAATTTTTTGAAAAATCATGATTTTCAGTTTTCCCGCCTAAAAGTTGGTTGAAAAGAATCGCGATTCTGTGTTTTTTCTCAAAAAAACACGATTCTCTGTTCAAAATCGCGATTTTCAAAAAACATGATTCTCTGCTCAAAATCGCGATTCTCACCAATCACGATTTTCAGCAAAAACACGATTTTGTGAAAAACACGATTCTCTGCTCAAAATCGCGATTCTCACAAATCACGATTTTCAGCGAAAAATACGATTTTGAGAAAAACACGATTCTCTATGACAAAATCGCGATTTTCATGCCAAAAACACGATTTTGTGAAAAAGGCGATTCTGTGAAAACACAATTTTTTGCTCAAAATCGCGATTTTCAAAAACACGATTTTGTGCTCAACATCGCGATTTTCATGTGAAAAATACGATTCTGAGAAAACACGATTTTCAGTCAAAAACACGATTTTGTGAATCACGATTCTCTGAGTCAAAATCGCGATTCTCTAAAACACGATTTTGTGATCATCGCGATTTTCAAATCACGATTTTCTGCTCAAAATCGCGATTTTTAAAAAAACACGATTTTGTGCTCAACATCGCGATTTTCTGAGTTCACAAAATCGCGATTCTCTGAAAGTTCACAAAATCGCGATTTTCTCCAAAGGTCCTGTTTGCCTGTTTTGACCCCCAGGAGCATGATTTGACATAACTTTCTCATCCAAAGTCCATTTTTTGAGCTCTATAGCTTGTTGGAAAGCTCGTTTCAAATCCTACACGATCTCAACTGTTTTTTTCAAGAATAATGTGTTGATTTTGAGATAGGATAATTTGAAGTTGACCCTCAGGTGGGACTAGGGAACCAAGGGGGCTCTAAAGAATTTTGAACCATACCAAAGGGAAAATTTGGACTCTTGACTAAAGCTTATGAACCTGAGATCTGGTAGACACTTAGGCAAGGATAAACAAAGCATTAGATCTTCTGAGGCTAGTGTCAACCATACATCCAAGTCTTGGACACAACAACTAGGTGGTGATCTTTTACTAAGTTCAGACACAAGTGATTCAGAAATGTCTTTTAGCATGGGAAAACCTGCAGGTGGCTCAGGGACTGCCCATCTACAAACACCGGAAGGTCCCTATAAGACACAGTTGGAATATATTCGGACCAACCAATTAGGTACTCGCATCTATGAGGATGGTCTGAGGCGATCAGTGGTCCAACTCAAAAATCCAGATCAATCCTTTGGACTTGAACACCCGGTGGTCAAGTTCGAAGAGGGTTCATACATTGATAAGGAAGGAACCATGTATGTGGTTACCAACCAACCAGATAGGACCGATGAGTTTGGAAATATCATTCATGAGAATGAGATAGGAGACCTAGAACAAGGAAATATTGAACAAGGACCCCAGACTCCTAGAGGCAAGTCAGTTTTGACCCGAGTGATCACTCCAGACTGGATCCCTCAAGACAACAAAAGCATAGAACTATTTTTGAATAGAGAAACAGAGGAAGGCTTTTGGAGATTCAAGCCAGAACAACCTAGCCAATTGGGCATAGTCATCATCTACGAGTTCAAGGATCCAGAGATACCAGGAAAGGTTGTCTACCTGGATAACACATCAGAGAAAATTTTCTTGGTAACAGAACATGATAGACATGCATATACTTGGAAGAATGAATTGATTTTCCCCCCACCAAGATCCAATGTTTCCCATGGCCTCCAAGGAGTAGGATCATCCCACGCTCATGAAGCCCAGAGAGGAAGAACTAGAGAGAGACACGAGGTAAGTTTTGCACACACCGTGGGCAGGAATAGAGCAGGATTTGAAAATGAAAGACCTGAAAGAGAGAGACATCAAGCACATAGGCAACAAAGAGATGAACAAGATTTTCCATTGCCTAGACCCCGAGAGTACCAAAGAACCCTTAGACCCATTCAAGTGATCAAGGCAATGAAGAACTATTTCGATGGGACAGGGGATCCTTATGATCATGTGGCCGAGTACAAACAAGTGTTGAGAGCCGAACAAATTGAGGACTGGTTCACCCAGTACGAGGCATTTGGTTTGACCCTTAAGGGCACTGCCTTAGCTTGGTTTCAACCATTGAGTAGAAGCAGCTATCACGATATAGGTCAACTGCTAGACGAATTCATTGTAGAATTTTCCAAGAGTGGTATCAGGCATAACACATCATCCTTGATCCACAGCTTCAAGCAGACTCCCCAAGAAACAGTGCGACTAGCAGGTAGAAGATTCAGACAGTATCTAGAAAGATGCCCTGCTCTAGAGTTACCCACTCCGGCCAAACAAGTGGCTTTGTTCTTAGATGGCTTACTGACCACCAAGTTAAGATCATATGTGTACTTGAAAGATCCTAGATCCATAGAAGAGTGTGTGCGGACGTGCATAGACATAGAAGATAACTTGGGTGAGGAGTTAGGATTGTCCAAACTCTACAAAGATTCGGATAGTTCTACTAGTCATACTTCAAAGATCTCCACAGAAATAGAGGAGATAGCTGAGCAAGTTGCCAAGAAGCTGGGAGTCCAAAATAAACAAACATAGAGAGTCACTCCATTGAATCGGTGCTATACTTGCGGAGGTGACCACATGGCTAACGTATGCCCAACGCAAAACCAAAATATTAGAGAAAGGAATGCTCCCTATTGTACTATTGAAAGGAAGTACACAAACCATACGGCTCAAGAATGTCCCTACAATAGGCAGGCTGTTGGACAGAATTATCAGCAACCTTATCCACAAGGTAGGTATCAGAACCAATACCAACAGCCATATTATAGACCACAACAGCAATATCAGGTACCATATAGGCCACAACCTGTCTTGGGAAACCAACCACCAGCTCCAGCCAACGTAATTCCAGTCAAGTATGCTGTGGGAGAGGAAAATCCAAATAGAGCTTTGGTGCCACTAACCCCATTGATACCAGATAATGACTCTCATGCTCATAGTTCAGACTACTCCCATGAAGGTAGTCCACATGCTTACTACACAGAGTCACCTGAACATAGTGAGATTTACTCGTATCAATATGAGGCACCGCCTATGGAGCAAAATTGGGAGCCAGAATACTCCAATGTCAGGTACACAAATCCTAACCCTAGGCCCCAGTTGAGACAAATGAGACCACAAGTCCCTAGAGGATCTTGTTTCAGATGTCATGGTGACCATTTCATTCGTGACTGTCCCCACCCACCATCTCCGAGTCAAGGACAGGCTATCACAATACAGGCTTTTTGTCCTGATTGTGGCAAAGACCATCTCCCTAGAGATTGTCCAAGAAACCCCTCTAGTGCACCCAAGATTACTCCCATTAATGTGGTAGGCTTAGTGGCAGAATCAAGTGCCAGTAGCAGTAACGTGGCACCTGTACAGGCAGTTACTAGGGCACAAGCATTAAAACAAGATAAACCAGCAGAACAATCGGGGTCGAGTGAATCAGGAGAGCCTAGTAAGAGGAAAACAAGAACATGGAAGGATACCAGAGAAAAGGCCAATCGTAAGTGGAATAAAAAGTTATCGGAACTAGAAGAAAGCTTGAAAGACGCAAAAACAAAAATAGAAGACATTGCATCTCATAACCCCTCGCATCCCGAAACTCCATCCAGTCCACCTCATCCCACCCCACCACCCATTGTGAATAGACCACAACCAGGGTCTGTTCTTGCAGATCCAACCCCAGAAGGTTTGGACATGATGTTCAAGGCCTACCAGGCTCGACTTCAAGAAGGGCCTACAGCTGCAAACCTAGACAAGAGTTACCCTAGAGCGGACTTAGAGATTGAACGGATGAAAATGTGCATGAAAATGGTAGAACAAGCTCAAGCTATACTTGAGACTAGTCAAAAGTTCAATCAGACAAACTCTGTCAAACCAGATTTGCATTTCCTGGGCTTACTAGAACGATTAGAGCAGTTGGTAAACAAACCACAAGTTTCTTTACCTCCACAGGCTCAACCAGTTATTGAAAGAGGAAGCTCACCACCAATGGGAGCTTATGTTCCTAATTCCACGGATCCAGGAATACCTCCTTCAATTCAACAGTACTCTCAAGAATTCTTGCGGGAAATACAAGAAGAGAAATGGGCCAAGGAGAAGGGTAATTCCCCTCCTATTCCTGAGATTGATGATCTTCATGATCAATTTCCCCAAGACATCCCATCTATTACGAAGATGAAGCAGAACAACAAGAAGACGAAAGGTTAGATTTTGAATCTAATACCTTAGAAGAACTGCCTCAATTTCCCGGCCCATGGGAATCTGAATCTCTCCAGATTAGAGCTCCCACAATACTAGTAAGAAATGAAGACTCAGTGGTTCCAAGGAACACGGATGTCGTGAAGAACACTAAGGTTCAGTGTCATCTCACTGTAGAAGAGCTGCTCAAAGCAAAACCTGAGCTTTGGAATCATGTGAAGGATCAGGTTCCAGAACTTGATTCCAACATGCCAAAAGCAGGCTCCAAGCAAAGGGTACCAGAGATACCTCTAGACAAAATAGGGGACATGTGTGAGGGTGAAGAAGGTAATACTTATCTTCCAATCACTTACCAAGGTTACACAACCAAAGCAATCATAGATTCAGGTGCTGGTGTTGCTATTGCAACCACCTCCTTGTGGAAGCAATGGGGCAAGCCCACATTAAGGCCAACTAGAATGAAGCTTCAAATGGCTGATGGTCATTTTGAAAGACCTCTAGGATTGCTAGAAGGGATCACTCTAACCACTTGTGGTGTAGAGTTTGAGCACACATTTGCTATATGTGACTTTGAGAAAAATAATGTCTATGAAATGATCCTAGGAAGACCCATTCTACGACAATTGCAAATAGTACAGGATTGGGGAACTAACTCCTTGTACTTACAGCACCTAGGGGTCACCACCAAGGTCAATTTGAAGGATTACACCTTCAGAGATGTACCACCCCTACAGTGGAATTCTATCCACAAAGCGAAAGAAGATTCGATCTCTGTGCATTCTGAAAGTTCACCTGATCCATCATGGCTGCATGAAGATACTCATTTGTGGATGTGCAAAGTCGCAAAGGAAGAGGAAAAACGTTTAAAGGCAAGGGAAGAAGGAACTTCACTAGGAGATAGACCAGTTAGAGACCCAGCCTACACACCGATGATCTTTCCAGATGAGGAGTTTGAGCCTCATGGCTGGCCAGAAATCTTAGCCACCATTGACATTGCTGTCAATGAGGAACAGTGGACACCTCATTGTGATGAGGAGGGTTATGATATCTCAGTGTTCATGTGTCAACCCTTGCTAGAAGAATGTGACCCTAGTGATGTCATAGAAGAAGAAGAGAATGATGATGATCTGGAGTCTATTGTGATGGATCGTTGCTTTAACTCAGAGCAGCACTATCTAGAAGATATAGGAGTGTTCACCCAGAAAGAAGAAGAACCTCTCACAAGTATTAAAACAGTAAACTCAAAGGATGGAAGTGAGAGTAGTCAAAAGAAAAAGAAAAGAAAAGCAGTGAAACAAGAAAAGGAGGAATCATTGTTTGAAGTACCAGAAAACTTCAAGAAATATGAAGTTGACGACCGCAAAATTTTGGTACGAATGCCTAAGAGAGAGGCCATCATAGGAGAATCATATGATAATAAAGAAAAGACCAAGAAGATTGTAGTGACCATTGAAGAGAACGAAGAGAGATGCACATATATAGGAGATGACCTAAGTGCAAGAGAAGAAATGGAGCTCATAGCTCTATTAAGGGAATATAGGGATGTGTTTGCATGGCACTATAGAGACTTGAAAGGGGTAGATCCAAGAATTTGCTCTCATACTATCCCCATGACTGCTGATGCTAAGCCCACCAAACAGAAGCCCTACACATATAATGATACCTATGCAGCCAAAATCAAAGAAGAAATTGATAGGTTGATTGAGGCTGGATTCATCTATGAGATTGAGCATACCGAATGGGTGTCCCCCATTGTTGTGGTACCCAAGAAGAACGAGAAGTTGCGAGTGTGTATTAACCTTAAAAAAGTTAATGCCGCTACGATTAGAGATAGTTATCCACTTCCAATCACAGAACACCTATTGGAGCGTGTTGCAGGCAAGGAAGTTTATAGCTTCCTTGATGGATTTTCAGGTTACAATCAAGTAGCCATTGCCCCAGAAGATCAACACAAAACAGCTTTTGCTACAGAGTGGGGAATCTTTGCATTTTGGGTGATGCCATTTGGGCTCACCAATGCACCTGCAACATTCCAAAGGCTCATGTGTCATGTCTTCAAAGAGTTCTTGCGAAAGAGCTTAGAAGTGTATGTGGATGATTTATGTGCTCATTCCCAAGAAAGAAGGGTTCACATCCCTGAGCTCAGACAAATCTTCAACAAGTGTAGAGAATATCGAGTGTGTCTAAACCCAGAAAAGTGTGTGTTTATGGTGCGTCAAGGTAAAATCTTAGGTCATATTGTTTCTAAGAATGGAATCTCAACAGATGAAGATAAGGTACGAGCCATAGCGGAGCTACCAAGGCCAAGGAATATTAAAGAGGTACAAGCCTTTATGGGCCATTGTGGATACTACCGTAGGTTTATCCACATGTACGCGATCATAGCTAGACCCCTTTATGCCTTGTTGTCTAATTTTGAGTGGAACGACGAATGCGAGAATTCTTTCAACGAACTGAAGAAACGTTTGTGCACGGCACCAATACTCACCACTCCTGATTGGAATAAACCATTCCATGTCCATGTGGATGCATCCAATCATGCCATAGGATGTGTGCTAGCACAACCCACAAGTGAAGGAAACTTAGATTTGCCCATAGCATATGCTAGTAGACAGCTCACTGCAGCTGAACGGAACTATACCACAACTGAGCGAGAGGGCTTAGGCATGGTATATGCTGTGAAGAAGTTTAGACACTATTTAATGGCCAACAAGTTCAAGTTTTTCACTGATCATCAAGCTTTGTTATATTTGGTCAATAAACCTTGCAATACTGGACGCTTAGTAAGATGGTTCCTCTTACTAATGGAATATGACTTTGAAGTTGTTGTCAGGAAAGGTAGAACCCACCTTCGGGCAGATCACCTTTCTCGCATCACTTCAGGAGAGTCACCGCAAGGAGTGTCTGACGAATTACCCGATGCTTATCTGTTCAATTTAGAAGTTGTTCCTAAATGGGCAAATAAGTTGGTACCAGTCCTAACCTTTGGCCCTGCAAATAAGAATGTGAAAACATCACAAGAAGAAATTGTAAAATCACAAAAATATCACATATTAGCAGGAAGCATGTACAAACAAGATACGGAGGGCGTATTAGCTTGTTGTGTCGAGGATGATGAACATAATAGTTGGTTGCAACAAGCTCATGAAGGATTGCTAGGAAATCACTATTCTAAACAACGAACATTGCAGAATCTAAAGCGTTTAGGAGTGTATTGGCCTAGCATGGACAAAGAAATACATGAGTGGATTAAGAATTGTCCAAGGTGCAGAGAGAGACCCCCAGTGGAGCATGCGACCCTTTATCAAGTGTCATTAATTCCAGATTGGAGTGCTCCATTGGTAGAGTTTATGAGATCGGGAAAATTACCCAAAGAGGCTAGTCTAGCAAGAAGAAGAAGCCTGGAGCAAGAGGCTCAAGGCTATGCCCTAGTAGGAGAGAACCTATACCAAAGAGGTAAAGATGGTTACTTAAGACTGTGCGTTCATGAATCAGACTATTTAAGGGTCTTAGAGACTGCACACAGTGGTGTTGCAGGTGGACATTTTGGTCCTGACCGAGTGATTAAGACCATTCTATTCTCAGGACTTTGGTGGCCCACTCTTCATATGGATGCAGATACCTATGTGAAGAAATGTGACACATGCCAACGTGCACAATATCCAGTTAGAAAAGACGAGATGCCTTTGAGGCCAATGATGGGAGGGCGTGCATTTTCCAAGTGGGGCATAGACTTCATAGGTCCTATTAATCCCCCTGCTAGAAACTCCCATGCAGAGTATATTATTGTAGCCACAGATTACCTTACCAAGTGGGTAGAAGTGAAAGCCACAACAAAGAATGATGCTCAGACGACGGCTAAGTTCTTATTCGAGAATGTGTTCACGAGATATGGGCTACCAATAGAGTTAGTGAGCGATAGAGGCACACACTTCTTGAATGAAGTCATTGAAAATATTCTCCAAGAATTCTTGGTGATACATAAGAAATCTGCCCCCTATCACCCACAAGCTAACGGACAAGCCGAGAGTACCAATAAGATCCTTTGTAACGTATTGACAAAATTGGTAAATAATAAACACTCTGATTGGGACAAACAACTTCATCATGCTGTTTGGGCTTATCGAGTTGCCTACAAAACGGTACTCAACGCCACCCCATTTCAGATGGTCTTCGGACAGAACGCTGTGCTACCATTAGATTTCTTAATCCCTGCCTTAAAAGTAGCACAAGAGTATGAGTGGAATGGGCATGAATTGTCCTCTAGGATCTTTGATCTCGAACGCTTGGGTGAGACGAGGCTACGAGCGGCAGCAGGCATCTACGCTGCAAAGAAGAGGCAAAAGGCATACTTTGATGCACACATCAAGGATAAGGGATTGAAAGAGGGAGATCTAGTGTTGGTATACACACTAAAACAACATGCCCGTAAGTTGGAAAAAAGAGGATATGGACCCATGATCATTAATAGAATTTCCACTAGTGGTGCAGTTCAGTTGGCCACTCTAGAAGGAGATATCTTGCCAAACTATATTAGTGGCTGTACAGTCAAGTTATATCAAGAACCTCTTACAGAGGACATGCTAATGAGACTCAACACTGCTAAGAAACGAAAAGAAGAAGAGTTAAGAGTGAGAGAAGAAGCACAGGCAGAGGCTAGAGAGCGCATAAGGCGAAATAAGTTAAGACGACTTGGCCTAGATGTCAACTCAAAAGCTCCAAAATATCACATGGATATGTGCCAAAAGTCAGGCATAGCGACTTCTCAGGTCATTGACCGGAGACCCTTTGTGACCATAGAGATAGGACAAGGGAAGGGTGCAAGGACGGTGAAAGCATTGATTGACTCAGGTGCAGCAAGTAGTGCAGTTAGACTTTCCTACTGCCAAGACTTGCAGTTGAACATCAATCCCATAGAAGCTTATCTCATAGGATTGGGAGGTGTGGAAACCCCTTGTTTGGGCGAGGTGGAACTTCCCATCTACCTTCAAGATGTTCCAATGAGAGTCAAAGCGCTAGTATGTCAAGATGAGTACCTTACAGAACCACTTGTCTTGGGCCAAGATTGGATCTATGACCATGCAGTTAACTTAAACCTAAGAAGTCAAATTCTTCAATTTTGGGTACATGAACAATGCATTACAATAGAATTAGAGAACTGCATGCTCCTAAATCATGGCACCACACACTCTCTTAGTTCTTCCAAGACTAATCATATGAAAGAAGATGTTGTATGTGTCAAAAGCTCTATGATGCAGAAGGAGTCAATCGTGGAAGACCAGGTTCGAAAGCGGGTGGATCTTTCTTCTTCTCCAAAGAATCAAGTAGCCACAGTAGTGAGTCCACCACACAAGCAAACACAACCGTTCACGACAACTGCTACATCAAATAGAAAGACACCATTCGATAAAAAAGCAGTTCCGAGCATGAAGTAGATATGGGTACGCAAAGGAGAGCAACCACCAGCCTTGCCCCCACAAATCCCATCCATGCACACCAACCAGGCCAGAAGACGAAGGAAGCAGCTCAAACAAGCTCAATCACAAGGTATCCAACAAGTTTGGGTGCCTAAGAAGTTAGCTGCAGTTCAACAAGGGCAATTACAGATGTGGGTACCTAAGAAGCTCCTACATCCACAACAACCTTTGTTCTCCCACATGCAAAAGGTTTCAACAAAGAAGCCAAAAAGAGAAAAGGGTAAGAACCACGTACAGAGACCAAAGGAAGATCAAATCAGCTCTTCAACATTAGTAGGAAGACATGCAAAAAGGATATGGGCTTGGAAGCCAAAAGTGCAAGTAGCCTCCACCGAACCAAAGCGTCAACCACACTGGATACCACAGTTCAGAAAGCATCCAAAGAGAAAGACGCCTGAAGTGACCTCTACAGTACAAAATGATGTTCTAAAATGGACTCCAATAAGGAGGATTACATCAGTTCGAGACTCAATGGATACCTCCACCAAGGTCGGCATCAACCTCCGCAAATAACATCGAAAGCCTCGAACGAGCAACAACCATGTGCTCCTTGCACAACCCTGTCTTTTGCACCATTCAGGTCATGCATTTCCAAAGTATGCATTAATATAGGGCCACATTACACGGCCGTGCATAGACACACTTGAGAATCCCATGCACAAAAGCACAGTGACATAGGTCAAACATTTTTATTGATACTAACTCTTGTGTTCTTGTTTTGTGATCTCCTGTTCCTAAAAAAAAAAAAAATAAAAATAAAAAATAAAAAAAGAAAAGGGAGAAAGAAAGGTGGGAGAGAGCTTGTTCCCAGGTTTGGCTTATGAAACATGAATGAGTCATGCTTAGTTGAAGGTGGAACTGTTGATTACTAGGCATTTATCAATTTGGATAGAAGTGTGTCTTGGCCAGCAGTGAGATTATTGCTGCCTTATCTGGTATGACAAGCATTTGGCATGAACATGGCATCTCCCACTATGATTTTCTCTTACCATGGTAGGAATGAAGAGCTTGAAGGTCCGCAACTTGAGTGATGCTTAACTACTTCATGTACCAGAGCATCCAAGGAGATATCTGCAAAAGGTAGTTCTGGAGGAGAAGACTCCTGCATATGGTGAGCTAAAGAGAATATGTGAAACTCAGCTTGGTGTAGTTACCCGATGTTGCTTGCCAAGGAATATAAAGCAATTCAATTCTCAGTATTTCTTGAACCAGTTTGGAACAGTAGCACTGGTGAATGGTCTATGTCAATCAGCATGGTAATCTCTCAGAAACCGGCACGTGTCCAATATTCCTCTGAGTGTCAATATAGGGAAGTGAACGTGCATGAGCCCAAGCTCAGAAATGCACATTGTTAGTGACAAATGTTGCTTTGAAAAGAGGAGAGGGGATCCACCACTCAAAAGATCTCATCAGTGGACAATCAACATGGACATTCATCAACAAGGTTCCATCCCAAAGGCCGAGTGTACAACACGAAGAGACAAACATCCATCAACCTTCGCCATAGTAAGTATCTTTACTCTGGAAACACCATAACCATGATAGTTTAGGAAACCTCTTCGTCAGCATACCCTTGAGCACTTAGCCCAAGACCCGCAATTTTTGCACCATACTTCTTCCAATGCATTTTCCAAGTAAGCATGCGTAGGGCTACATTACAAGGCCGTGCACAAGGCACATACTTTTTTCAACCCAGGCACGAACACACTTACCCATCATTCGTTATGGGTTATGAGTAGTTGGCATGACTGCTCTCAACATCATCTTTAAAAGAGCTAGCGGACATCATGGGAACAACATCCATATCTCGGAAGCAAATTGAAGCCAGTAGTTGCTCCAAATCACTCTTGACAACCTCTTTTGAGCAACTTGCAGTTTTGAAAGCTCACAACGCCACATTCTTGCTGGAATCCAAGGAACCAGCTCATACAACGGATAGACACCACCTCTCAAAGCACTACACAGAACAGCCCTTCCAACAAGGGTCTGTCAGGGACGACAGACTCGAGAGGGGGGGGAATGTTGAAGCTCAAAGTCAAGGACAAAGCATGGAAGCACATCAAAAGGTGGACACACGAGGAAAGGGAGCAAGTAGGGAGCTCCAAGAAGTGTATGTCAAATTTTCAGAAGATTCCCCTACAAAAATAGTGATTTTCATCACTAAAAACCATTGTAAATACCATTATCTATTTTTAGTAACTCCATTTTGTTCAAGCCGAGGAGTCCTCGAGCTTGAGGAGTATTAGAAGTACCATCGTACCAATTTTCATAATTTTTAGACTTCGTTTGAGCCCTCAAATAAGCCCTGGAACCTAATTTTTAACTATGCCGGACACTAGGTCTGGACAGGGCCAAAACTAGTCAAAAAACTATAAAAAGAGCTAGAGAGCTCATTTTTGGGGTTAGCTTGTTAGAGAATAGAACTTTTGTAAGAGAACTCTTTTGCAATCTAAGCTTTCCATTGTTCCTCTCTTTGATCTTACTTTGTGCGCGTGTGTGTGTATGTGTGTGCATGTTTGTGTGCTTTCCCTCACGCACTTGTGCCTTCACTTGCTTGTGGTCTTCATACCGGTCCTCACGTCTCCGCGGATTGACAAGTAAAGGAGGTGGTGCTTACGCTTGAGCTACAAACTCTATGATAGTTTGTTTAGGTATCTTCTTCATTTGTTTGAACTCGTTCCATATGTGATTCTTTCTCACTTTGGTACTAGCAAAAAAGAAAGTCTCTAAGGCATCCCAAGTCTCTTGAGATTTCTTGCATCCTCTAATATGTGGTAATAGAAACTTTGAGATAGATGCTTGTATGTAAGACCTTGATTGAGAATCCCTTGCACACCAAAGTGTGAGCTTATTTGTCTCCTCTTGTGTAGCTCCTCCTTTGGATCTTGGAATAGGCAAAGCTTTAACACCTGCTATAATTCGATAAAGATTTCTACCTTGCAAATAGGCCTCCATTCTGATTTGCCAAGCCACATAGTTGTGTTGATCAAGCTTTTCAATCATTGGGGGAAAGCCATCATCCATCTTGATCTAGCTCTCATACCATTGAAAGAACTTGGAGAAGCTTCTAGGAGGTAGAAAACTGAGTTGCAAAGTGGTAAAGTTCGATCCAACCAACCAGCACATGACCATCCCTTAAGCTTATGGAGACTCAAATGGACCTTATAGGAATGCACAAAGTGCAATAAAATGCACCACGTACTTTGGAACATAAAAAAGAAAGAGCTGATACAAAATAGATAGGTTTGTGCATTGACTAGCTCAAAAAACTTACTCTCTTTGGGTGAGATAATCGACTTCAAATGCTCATAGTAGTCAACATGATTACAATAGGAAAAAATCATTTTTGAGAGATGATACACATAACATTTAGTGTATAGAATGCACAAGAGTACAAGAAATAAGAATAATATGCTTTTGGAATGAACTTGACACTCAATAGTGGTACCCCCTATTTTTTAGAAATGTGCATAGATAGACCCTAAGATAGAAAGTAGCGATTTCTACGAATCAATTGAATCAAATGCTTTGGAATCATGCATACATCATCGAATTTGGAGCTCTGTAGAGAGAGCAACAACCTCTGTAGGCTTAGTGTTGTTGAAGAAGATGATGCATAAAAATGAAGAGGAAGACAATGATGGCAACAAGTGTATGTATAAGGCTTCCATGTAATGTACAAGTGATTTGAAGTCTTTATATAGACTCTTGAAGTTCTGCAAAATGTCTAAAAGTGAATTTTGAATTCAAATGAATGTGGTAAAGGTTGTTGAAAAGAATGAATTCACTTTCCTACAACCTAGGAAAAGTGAAGATCTGGTTTGATCTACTGTTAGATGATTGATTTATGCATTGATTACAACTCAATCACATCAAATTCGTGGATTTTTAGCTCTGTTTTTCTCCTTTTAAAGGTGTAAAGCTCTAGGCTTTTACAATCGTAAAGGATCCATAAAAAATCTTTAAAATAAATACAATAAATACGCATAGGTAAAAGAACACTTCAATGGATATTTTGACATAATCCAAACTATATCTGTCTGATGCAGATCCAATCCACCTCAAGCATAGTCTAAGCTTGATATTCCAACAATATACATGTGTAAGAGTGCATGCATGTGTGTGTGTGTGTGTGAGTGTGCTACATGTGTGAGAGTGCATGTGTGCATGAGTGTATCCATGCAAGTGTGAGAGTGTGCACGCATGTATGGGACTATCTATGCATGTGTGAGAGTGTGAGTGCATGTATTTGTGAGAGTGCATGCATGTGTGAGTGCATGTATCTGTGAGAGTTCATGCATGTGTGAGAGTATCCATGCATGTGTGAGAGTGTGCATGCATGTGTGAGAGTGCATGTATATGTGAGTGTATGGATGCCTGTGAGAGTATGAGAGTGCATGTATGTGTGAGAGTGCATGCATGTGTGAAAGTGCATGTATGTGTGAGAGTGCATGCATATGTGAGAGTATCTATGCATAGTTGAGAGTGTGCGTGTATGTGTGAGTGCATGCATGTGTGCAAGTGCATGCATGTATGAGCATGCATGCATGTGTGAGAGGGCATGCATGTGTGAGAGGGCATGCATGTGTGAGAGTATCCATGCATGTGTGAGAGTGCATGTGTGCATGAGTGTATCCATGCACGTGTGAGAGTGTGCATGCATGTGTGAGAGTCCATGTATGTATGAGTGTATGCATGCATGTGAGATTGTGAGAATGCATGCATGTGTGAGAGTGCATGTATGTGAAAGTGCATGCATGTGTGAGAGTGCATGCATGTGTGACAGTATCCATGCATGTGTGAGAGTGCATGAGTGCACAAGTGTATCCATGCATGTGTGAGAGTGTGCATGTATGCATGAGTGTATGTATGTATATGAGAGTGTACGTGCATAGATTGCATACATGTATATGAGTGAGGGTGCATGTATGCATAAGTGTATGAGTGAGAGTGCATGTGTGCACGAATGTATCCATGCATGTGTGATAGTATACACGCATATGTGAGAGTGCTTGCATGTGTGAGAGTATTCATGCATGTGTGCATAAGTGTATCCATGAATGTGTGAGTGTGCATGCATGTGTGAGAGTGCATGTATGTGTGAGTGTATGCATGCATGTGAGAGTGTGAGAATGCATGCATGTGCATGTATGTGTGAGTGCATGCATATGTGAGAGCACATATATGTGCGAGAGTTCTTGCATGTGTGAGAGTGCATATATGTGTGAAGTGCATGCATGTGTGAGAGTATCCAAGCATGTGTCAGAGTGCATGTGTGCATGAGTGTATCTATGCATGTGTGAGAGTGTGCATATATGCATGTATATGAGATTCTACATGCATAGACTACATGCATGTATGTGAGCGAGCATGCATATATGCATGAGTGTATGAATGAGAGTGCATGTCTGCATGAGTGTATCCATGCATGTGTGAGAGTGTCCATGTATGTGTGAGAGTGCATGCATATATGAGAGTGCATGTGTGAGAGGCTACATGCATGTGTGAGAGTGCATGTATGTGCTAGTGTATACATGCATGTGATAGAGTGTATGAATGCATGTGAGAGAGTGTATGCATGTATGTGAGAGTACATGCTTATATGTGCGTGCATGCATGTATTTGAGTGAGAGTGCATGTATATGTGAGTATATGAATGTGTAAGTGTAAATATGCATGTAAGTAATCTTTATGCATGTGATAGAAATTTAAATTAGTTAATAAAGAGGTGAGTGTTTTTTATTTCTCATAAATGTACTTATCTTGGTTTCCTAATGATTGTTTTCACAGAATTGACGAGCATTTCTGAGCACTTTCAATCTTGACTAGCAATAAGAGGTGGACAAAAAGGTGGAAAGAGATGTTTGTGTTTATGGAAACTAGAGCTACAAACATTCGACTCATTTCATCTATCTTCCTCTTTGTGGACGAAATACATTAGAACTTAAAATTGTCTTGAGAAGTTTCTTATGATCATACAACTTGTATAGGCTTTACTTTTTGTTCTAGTTTCTCATGATTTTCATATTCATGGATGTAAGTTCTTCTTCTAAACCAAATGCATCTTCTAGAAGAATTACAAATCGAACTAGAAATATACCTATAGATCAAGATTTGATTTATAGCTTATTGTCTACTTATTTGTTTCTTACGCTTGTGAACATTCCAATAAATGAAGAAACAATTGACTCTCTTATTTGTGAATTTTTACTTCCTATGGCACAATTTTAGATCCACTCATTTCCTATATTTAGTTAGGTTACTTTTACCATATGCACTCAATAGGCCATTAGCCTATAGATAATCACATCACTCAGCTTTGATTTCACTTCTAATGTGAAACAATAGACACCCCGCATGTAGTCACATAGTGAGACCTGTAGAAAGCCAGAATTGATCCACTTGGTGGTCTGCATTTACGACCTGACATCTTGGTGAACACAAAATGAATTGTGATAGCTATGTGCTTAGGACTTTTTGGCATGATTCATTGCTGATTGCATTTTAATATTTGTCTTTTTCATTTTCTGGTCTATGGAAAAAGGAGGCCACTTAAGAAGTTTTGAAAGTTACCATTGCTTACCCTTTTCCCTAGTTCTTGAGGGTCCCCAAGGGAATTGAGCCCCTCCATGAGAAAAGACCATTTTTGAGGAGCCTCGACTCTTCTTTCCCCCATCAACTCAAACAAAGTTCGCATTTGCATGAAGCACTTTTTAGTTTCCTATATTTAGGACTTGATTATTAAAAACTTGTAAATATATTTTCACATTGCACATTTCAAACCCTCTACATCAGCAAAAATAAGGTATACGTTTTTCAAGTTCTTTCAGTTTTTTTCATAAACACATAAAAAGTCATATCACTTGCTTATTCAAATTCTGACATAAACACGCATAAAACCATCATTGTCACTTGCATACAATGAAATATCACTAAAGCACTAAAAGATTTTTTTCTTGCATATTTGCATCTTTTGAAGTATATGTGATGCTAGTTGAACTAATATAAATGTAAATAATGGGCACAAATGAACATATAAAAATGAAAGATAGAAATCAAAGAAAAAGCAAGGAATCTTATGAAAATGACTAACAATCATATGTAAAAGAGTATTATTTATGATGAGGCATATGTGAATGAGTTGATTGACGAGAAATTAAAAAAATAGGAAGAACGATTTATAGAATTTAATCTTAAAGAAAATGCAGATATACAAAAGAAATCTGCAGGAAATGAATGTTGAACGTGTAGAAACGCACAAGAAGTTTGACTTTTTGGCCAAGAAAATACAAGAATTAGATTCTAAATGAAATCATACAAATGTGGGAACAAGGCAAGATTTGTCTGTGTACCCTTTTTCTGAAACACATTCCAATGATTTTAGAAGATCTTGCCTAGATTTCCACTAAGAACATCAAATAAGATTTGAAGGCGACCTTTACGATGTTTTTGGTGTGACCAATATATGATCATATGTTCTGGGATTTTAGGGCATATAACAATGCAAAGAGATGTAAACTAGTAACTGAAGAGGGAAGGAAAATTTGTAAGTATCGTGACCGAGAACCTTTACAATTAAATGTAGAAAGGGGTGGAATGAAGGAATTATTAGAGCGGATCTAGTTCAAACCAAATCTAAATAAAGAAAGTCAAAACGCATGGAAACCAATCATACATGTGAACACAAAATTCAATGAACAAATGAGTACGATGTGAACACAAAATTCAATGAACAAATGAGTACGATGTCAATTAAAAGTGAAGACAAACTAATGGAGGGAAACAAAAGTAGAAAAACAAAGGAAGAAAATCAAAATTTTGAGCCAATTATGAAAGAAAAATTGAATATAGAACAAAGAGAATTTGATCATGAAATGCACACAAGAGCAAGGAAACTTCAAGTTTTCCATGTTTCATTTGATTTGACATTTCTTAGTAATGAATGCTTTATATCAAGAGAAAGTTACAGAACTACGAACTCAATTGAACAAACCAGAAAACAATAAATCAATCAAGAAAAGATCAAACAAAGAATCTGTGTGAATAGAAACTATGAAAAAAAAAGAATGAAGCAGAGAAACAACTCCTTAATGATATTATTGAACAAATCGAGAACAATATTAAAATTTATTTGAAAACTTTGAAACCTTTAAAATTGAACAAGAGAACTAAGAATCTAACATCAGAGGAAATGATTAAAACACCGAATTGACTGATAAAGGTGAATCAAACTATGAACAAACGTAAAGAGTATAACTATTACAAATTATTGATAAATTAATAAACAAATTGTATCATTTTAAAGATTCTTTTATGAAAGTTTTCATGAAAAAGAAAAGCCTTTTCTTAAGTTGTGAAACACCTACTAAAACATATTAAAAATTTGTTCTGTAGATGAGGCAAATGAAGAATGATGTAAATAGGAAACGAAAAATATTATGCACGTGAAAGAGTTATGAACTTTACTTATTTTTTAGTTTTATATAGAATTTCTTTTCATGCATTTCATGATTATATATGTACATTATTCTGATATGTAATAAAAAGTATTAAAATGTTGGAAAGGAAGAATTGGAGACCAAAGTAGAGATGTCAGTGAGTTGAAATAGGAGTTAGAGATCCTATAGTTTTTATATGGATAGAAGAGGGAAAACTTAACTTGAAACTCCTAGTAGAAGTAAGCTTATTTTATATAGGTAGGCTACCTAAATTTCTTAAACATTTAGCTAATGAGATCCTAGTTCCAACTATAACATGCCTCTAGAACCTTTGCTCTGATTAGGGTTTAAGCCTTTTCACTCTAACAGAAAAGTTGTGAAGAAAGAAAAAATAGATACATAAATTAGTACATCAATGGTGTTGATATATTTAGGTACTAATGTGTGTGAACACACTAGGACCGCCAGGGCACGTTTTTCCCTCTTTAGGAGGTTTTTTCCCCCGGCTTGTATATACGCCTATTGCCCTAATGGGCTACTTATCTTTATACATCCTCTAGTAATAAATTCAGTATTATGTGTTGTGCTCCAAGCTTCTTCTTCTTCCTTGTGTTGTTCGCGTGCTTCCTCAGAAGTCTAACTCCAACAAATGGTTGTTCCAACATAATAAAAGAAAAATGAGAAAAAGAAAAGTAAGAAAAGAAGAAAAAGAAGAAGAAAGAAATAAGAAAAGGTTATCGTGAATCAGTTGTGGTCTCAAAACCACTTTTGAAATGTACTATGTGGGATATATGAGGCAGATGTAAGCTGTGGAGGATTTAGTTAGATGTATCTTATGGCAAGTGGCTAGTGTTGGTGCATTTTCATCCAAGCCTAGTGTTTGACCATCATTGGTGCAATGACATTAGTTGTACTCTCAATGAGAGGAGCCATAGAAACTATCTCATGTAATAGTTAAAATGTAAATTCATCAAAACTAAAAGGAAGAAGAGAATCTCGCAACATTGTTAGGTGAAAATTGCAAAGCTAAAATCGGAGAAATCAATTAGATGAGATTCCCCTAAGATGAAGGAGTTTTAGGTGGAATCCCCCCAAACCTTGAATTTAAATTCCTCTATATATACACATGAGAAGAGTCACATATTAGTGCAGATTCTTTGCTACATTCTAGTCAAGTTTTATACCATTGATGAAGCACACATTGTGCCCGTTATCCTCAAGCTTAATGATCATTCCTTCCATGTACTATATGTTCAATACTAATTGATCTTTCAAGTCATTTCTTGGAGTTCTTAAACCACTACCACATGTCTATGTCTCATTTTCAGTCAGCTTTGATCATTCATTTCTCTCTGTATACTAAGTCTTTTGATGAGATTTAAATTGGTATAGGTAAAGTGTTAAGACCATTTCTATTTGAAGTAACCTATGTATGCAAGCAAAAATACCTTCAAATGTCAGGATGACAACCTAATGTTCCTAAATTAAATTCTCTCACTATGATTCATTAAAATTCATCATTTTTGTTGCTTTAGATTCATCATGTATCTAATTTGAAGTGTGCAAAGACATGCTCACATGGCAGCTTCATATGTTTGATACTTTACGTTGATGATATGTTGATTGCTGGGGAGTCCTCTTATGACTTGTCAATTCTCAAAAATAACTTGAGTCATACATTTGATATGAAGGATTTGGGGGGTGCTAAACATATTCTTGGCATGCACATTACTCTTGATAGGAGTAAAAGATGCATATACTTGTCTCAAAGTGAGTACATATCCAAAGTACTTCAAAGGTTCACTATGGAGGGTGGAAAGGCATTGAGTATACCTTAACACACATAGGTGAAATTGAGCAAGGATGATTGCCCCAAATTAGATGAGGAAAAGGAATTTATGATCAAAATTAATTATTAGTTTGATGTTGGTAGTTGCATGCATGCTATGGTAGCTACAAGAGGAGACATTGCATTTGTAGTGTGAGTTGTGAACAGATATATTTGGAATCTTGGCAAGAATCATTGGGAAGCAATCAAGATGATTTTGAGATATGTGAGTGGCACTAATGACAAGTATCTATGCTTGGGTAGAGAGGAAGAATCCATTATTGGTTACAAAGATTCTAATTATGTTGGTTGTGTAGACAATTCTAAGTCTACATTAAGGTAGATTTTTCATTTTTTTTGGAGATGCTATCTCTTGCATATCTCATCTTCATTTTCACCATCAAAGCAGAGTATTTTGAAACAAATGAGGCATGCAAGCAAGCATTGTAGCTTTTCCATCTCGCTTGTGATATGGGTCTACCTCAGCATGTACCTCATTTACTCTCTTTAGCCACTGAGCACATTATTCTTGAGAAGTTTCGTACTTGCGATAATGCTAGAGATGCTTTGACTAAAGCTCTACCATAGGATATCTTTTAACACTGTTTTGGTTACTTGATTCATGACCTTACACAATTACTTGTATACTATGTAACATGCCCATCAGGTGGGTTGTATAGTTTACTTACACTCAAGTATTCTTTATCATTCTTTATTTTCTTCCCACAATCAGTTTGGCCATATTGGCCTTTAATGGAAGATTATTACCGTTATTTTCTATGTGAAAGTCCAAATGGTTACCACATACTTTATATATGTTTCTTAATAAAACATATAGTGTTTTGGTCAGCCATAGACTATAAGTTTGATTGCATTTGTAACACCTACAAAACCTATCTTTGTGCTCCTTGTGTACTGTGTTTTTTGTGTATTCTGTAGCCTCTCTGCGGAGTACTGTGTCTAGTGCTTGGAGCTTGGTTTCATACTATAAGGGTATCATTGTGGAGCTCTTGAGTAGGAGATTTCAGGGTTGTCCATTGCTACGTAGATACTTCAAGCACACACATTGATAGCTTTGTCTCTGAAACATGCCATTATTCCTCACATTTGCTCTTAAAACAATAAAAGATGATTGGGATGCACTTACCACTTATATTAAGCAAGCAATGAGGCTCATTTTGCTTACCTAAAACAATTGGAGAGTGCACACATGAATGAAGGAGATTCCATAGATAGGTTTTTGACAAAGATCGAAGATTTGAAGGAGCACTTGATTTCTACTGATGAAGTCTTGCAAGAGAGTTCACCTATGCAGACTCTTCTAAATGGCCTTCTGGATTCATATTAGAGTTTTCCTTCTACTCTTCAATTGATGATGAAAAGCAATCCAAATGCCTTAAAATTTGAGGAGTTAGTCTGTGTCCTGTTGCAGGAAGATCAATCTAGGTAGAACATTTCCATTATACATGTTGTAGATCAAGCGTTCTTTGCAAGTCAAAAGGACAAAGGTAAGTGGAGCTCATCTACTAGTAAGCAAAAATAAGCTAATTCTACACAATTAAAGAAGAATTTCAAAGACGAGAAGAAAATAGAAAAGCAAAAATTGTTTTGCAAATACTTCAAAAAAACTGATCATGTCATAAAGAGTTGTCCAAATCTGGCTTCAAAAGAGACAAATAAAAAAGAGGCTAGATTGCTTGTTGTAGAGGCCTCTACACCAAAATCAAAGTCTCTAAATCTTGTGCAAAATGAAGAATGGGCATTTACAACTATTTGCAGTTATGACCCATATTCTCATGAGCAATGTATATGTATGGTACACTCGGATGTTTTGTACTTTGATAGTAGGGAAATCAAACATATTACTTCACAGTGCAGTATCACTTCACTTGAGCATGTGTCTATAGGGAATACTAAAACATGCACCAAAAACTCCTCTTATCCTATCATGGGAGCTAATAAGATCATTTTGGCCTAATGGTAGTTCTTTTACACTGTAAGATGCTTTATTTATGCCGAGGATCAAGAAAAATTTGTTATCACTTTCAGCATTAGCAAAGATGAGCTTGGTTGTGAAATTTGTTGATGATAGATGTACAATTCATGACCTATCAAATGATGACATCATTATTGTTTCTGGAATTTTATGTCATGGGTTGTTTAAGCTCATAGATTATGTAGAATCTCTGAGTGATTCAACATGCGCAAGTCAATATTATGAAGTTGTGTTAGATGCAAAGCTTTGGCATGCACGCTTTGTTCATCTGAATGTTTTTTGTTTACTATGCGTGTAGAAATTTGAAATGGTGCCTCTCTACCCAAACTTAAGGCACGTGTTAAACATGTCTATGAAGGCTATATTTTGGGCAAAACTGCAACATTCCTCCTTTCCAAAATATGGTTTACTATGAGTTGCTAAAAATTTTAGCTTGTTCATAGTGATCTTTGTGGTCCTATGCAAACACATTTTTTTGGGAGCTACGTTTACTTCATGACTTTCATTAATAAATTTTCTAGGCATGCATGGGTATATCCATTGAAAGCAAAGTCTATCAAAACTACTGGAACTTTCCTTCTTGAATGGTGATAAGAAGAGGTTTATGTGAAGCAACCTCCTAGATTTGATATGAAAGGGAAAGAGCATATGGTTTGTCGCTTGCATAAAGCCTTGTATGGTCTCAAGCAAGCTACACGTGCATGGTATGACAAAATACATAGGCATTTAGTTGCTCTTGGCTTCACATGTAGTCCAATTGAAAGACACTCTATGTATGCAAAAATGGGGCTGATCTTACAGTGCTTATTCTTTATGTCGATGACATACTCTTAATTGGGTCATGTGATGCAAAACTTGACATTCTTATGGCTGATTTGCAGCATACTTTTGAGGTCACTTATCTTGGTCATTTGAGCTACTATCTTGGCATTTAGTTTGTATCCGTTGAGGGGGGAATTTTTATGCATCAAGCAAAGTATGTTGAAAAACTACTTCAACGTTTTGACTTCGAGGATTGTAAGCCAGTTTCCACACCAGTTGAGACAAGATTCAGGTTCTGAGTTGAGGATTCCAGTGATGCATTTGACACTTCTTTTTATCAGCAATCTAGGGAATGTCTTATATATGCATGCAACACAACATCAGATATACAGTATGCAATTTCTGAGTTGAGTCGATTGATGCATAGCCTTGACACTAAGCATTGGCAAGCAGTGAAATGTGTGTTTAGATATCTCCGAGGCACTTTGAGCTTAGGTCTCTTTTATGGCAGAGATATTCAACCATGCTTGCATGCTTTTATAGATATGATTAGGCTGGTTGTTATGATACTCGCACTCTCACACATGCATGCACTCTCACACATGCATGCACTCTCACACATGCATGCACACTATCACAGATGCATGAATACACTCATGCACACAGGCACTCTCACACATGCATGCACTCTCATACATGCATGTCCACTCACATATGCATGCACTCTTTCACACATGCATGGATACAATCATGCACACATGCACTCTCACACACATGCATGCACTCTCACACATGCATATGCATACATTCACTCACATGCATGCATCACTCTCAAGTATGCATACTTATGCACACTCACATATGCATGCACACACTCATGCACATTCATGCATACACACTCTCATGCATGCATGCATACATTTATGCACATGCATGCATACAGTCATGCACATTCATGCATAGACACCCTCACACATGCATGCATACACTCATGCACATTCATGTATACACACTCTCACACATGCATGCATACACACTCTAACTCATAAATGAATACACTCATGCACATGCATGTGTACTTGATTATTCCTCTATCTCTCTCTCGAAGCTTATCTGTCTCTCACTCTCTCTGTCTCTCCCCCTCTCTCTCTCTCTCATTCTTCCTCTAAGCCTATCTCTCTTCTTTTTCTCACTCTCTCTCTCTCGCTCTCTCTCTCTAGCGTGCCCATTTCTTTTTCCTTATCTGCTTTGATCTACGTCTCTGTCTCCATGCATCCTCTTGTAGCAACCTAAGAAGAGGGAAGGGAACATCACCTCTCTCTCTCTCTATCTCTCTCTCTCTCTCCCTCTCGCACACGTCAAGTCATAATGAAGTACAACATATAAATACATACAAACAATCATTGTCCGTAGTATATTCCGTCCAATTGGGAGTTACATTCAGCCCAAAGCATGTACCATTAACGTAGTACTAATTCTTAAGCCCAAAACAAATTATACTTTCACGATTAGAAAAAAAACAAGAATTTTAACAACAATATGCTTAGCATGTTGCAGAACTTGAAAAAGCTTTATGCCCTTGTTCTTGTATTGTTTATTATAGTGCTTACAAATATATATTCCCATCTTCATGTTTTTTTTCCTTATGGAAGCCTACACTGTTCACAAAGAAAGCTTCTACAACATTCAATCTTTTACTTCCATTCAAAAAATCGTCATAGTGAAACGGAATACACAATAGTCTTTTTTGCCAAGAGCAAGTGTGCTTATATTGAATATAAAAATTCTTGTGGAGATAAATTCATAGAACGTTCTTTTTCAGCAATAAGAGGTTAAAACACGCTTCTCTAAATATGGTGGCAAATTTATTTACTTGATTTGTCTATGGCTACGTAAACCTTTGGAAAACAAGATGCTCATGTAATTTGGTAACTACCGGTACATACTAACATGTCTTGCTCTATAAAACATCATCCAATAGCATGCATGGCTCGAAAGCAAAACTTACTCTTTACAGAACAAACAAGAGAGAAAAACAAGTTATCATATTCCTTAAACATAAACATACACGTATATATTTCCAAGGATCAAGTTCCTTGTTTTAGAATCAATACTTATTATGCAACATTCGCGTGCACTTAACTCACATGATATAAGCAAATTTACTAGAACTTTAGCATGCACAAGAACGTCATCCCTTTTGTTCAAATCTACACAGAGTCGCCAGAAATAGTTGTTATTACACACATGTCATGGAAAAACATTGATCTGGTTTGAATTGGAAACAATACTGTAAACTTCTGCGTCTTTAATTAGTGATCTATTGATATACATATCGATGCAAAATATTGTTACTAGAAACTAACCACATCATCTAACTGCCCACAATTGTAACTAGATTTTAAGTAACAACAGTATCTTAAAGCAAATATTTACAATTCTTACAGAAGAGTCGATGCCATGAGATCACAGACAAACGTTCATTAGTTGACAAAGATGCCTTTGAGTCTGCACATAATTCGAGGAGTTGAAACACGTTCTTCTTCAGCTCATATGTTCTTTTGTCTAGATTGTAATTAGCAAAGGGTGATGGACCCCCGATAAAAAAAAATTCATCAGAGTTGTACCATCAGAAGGGAGAAAACTAGAGTTATGGAAACTATCAAAAATTCATATTGTTCCTTCTTCCCAATCTTTACAAGCTTTAGTCGTCCATTAGCAATCCCGAGCAGCTAGTGCTTCTACACAGACACACAATTCCTTGACGAAGCCTGATGACACGATTTTCTCCTCATGGAGATCTTGTCCATGTTAATTTCACAGAGCAACAAATGCCCTCCAAAATACCCATTAATGAGTGATGGTCTTCCCCATAAGATTGTAGAGGGGTTTTCCCAGGGTTCGCTAGAAAGAGTAACAGTGAAGATCAACAGACACCACTTGATCCTTTGCTATTGTTTGAAGATGACATCACACGTCCTTAAGAAATGAACGCCCCCTTTATTGATCGATTCAACCCTCCTTTGTGTCTCAAGAAACCATGACAATCGTTGCCATAGATCTTCATCTTCTGTGAACTAGCATCAATTGAATGGACTTCTCAAAAGCAAGTAGCCCCCTTATGCTTTTCCTTTTGCCTTTTGAACTTGCATGAAGCGCCACCTCTTGAATTTCCCCCAATTGCATTCTTTTGGGATGCTCTAAAATTCTGAAATATTCATGGTCTTCGAAGGATCATGGCCATGACCAACATAAGCCGCTCTCCCCCATCTTGGATAGCTTGGAATAGCAAACCTCACATACTACCATGAGGGTAGAGGGTTAGTTTCTTTGGCATAAAATGAATCTGATCCACATGATCCCATACATTATACCTTCCCACCTTAGGGACTACATAGCACCCAATATCGATCCGATCTTGTATAGAAGTGCAACAGTTGCACAAAGAGTGGCAACATCAACTATCATTATTGACAATGGCCTGTGTATTCAGATGTTTGAGCTGGTAGACATGTTAATATGTCGTCTTTTAATTGCTCTATAGTTCCTACAAATTTGAATGGAGCCTTGTGCATTAACCCTCCAATGGCTCTGTGGCACATCAAATCCTTTGATTCTTCTCTCCTCAATGATGGTCACTAAGTCAGTACCTAGAGCTAGTTTGTAAGATAGAAATCACCAAGATCTTCTTTCATTGATTGATTTGAGCTTCATTTGGTGTATCCTTTTTGGTTTTCGGCTTGGTTTTGAATCTAGACCACATCCAGCCCCTCTAAACATATGCATCCTATGGATGTGCCAACATCAATTTTCAATCCTTGATATGCAATCAATTTATGAACTTCTTTTCCTATGTTAGTTGTTCCTAAGCTACTTCAGGCTTTTAGGATACTAAAAATAGTATTTCCATTTGGAGGTTTCTTAGAAAATAAACATCAAGAGCACACGAAAATCTTCAACTAGGTGGTTACAAAAGAAGCTATGCCTATTAAATAGTTATGAGCTTACAACCTCAAAGTCATCTCCATCTCTCTCAGTGTTTGACTATTTAGTTCTCATAGTTTTCACCTTCTTTGCATTGTTTTGCATTCCAACTACTGTGTAAAAATTAGCCATAAGTTCATAAGGTGCATAAGCATTATTTATAAGTAGTGAAAACCAACCCCAGATATGCAGATTGACATTTTTTCAAACACTTTGAGAGCCTTGTTCAGGTATCTTGTTCGAACAGAGCGCGTAATTAGTGCATTCGAAGAAATCACATCCTAGACAAGAAACTCCTTTTGCCTCCCCTCTTTGATTCTCTGCAGTAGTTTGGATGGCTTTAGTAGGAAAATCCATTTGATGAGAATGTTGCTATGATATTGAGGCATGTTCTTCACAGCTGGATGTATCAAGTGAAAAATCACCTTGGTGAGGCAATACTAGAGGATCCAACATATGAAATCTAGCAAGTAATGGGTAGATAGTTCACCTCCCTCCATTTATATTATCTATTGAAGATGAATCTTGAAAAAAATTCTAGCAAATTTGAGTTTGGAATCCTATATTGATCAAGAGATCTAAATTCCTGCATATTTTCATTGGATGATGATGTTGGCTATAGAAAGTCGTGTTCAAAATGATTTATCCCTAAATTACTCATACTCTCTACATTTAGAGTCAAAGAAGGACACCCGTGGTCTACTTGGGACAAGAAATTCCTTCCAACCATTGAAGGAGGAAGCCCTAGATTGACATTCTCAATATATTGCATAGAATGCCTAGCTCTATGAGAGGATATTTCACTACTTCAAGTAAGGACCGCTCCTTTGGCTCCTCCGTATTGATGCGTTAAGCAACTTGTGGAGGTTCCCTCTGATGTGATAATGCTAGAGTACCAAGATCCAGTGGAAGTCACCTCAACTGCTCGAGGTGGATTCTCATAGACAGAATAGTGCCTTTTGCTAAGATAGTTCAATGTTTTGTTGAGTTTCTAATTAATCGGCCAATCTTAGAAGCCCACATGTAGCCTGATTGCCTAGAAGAGCTTGTATGGGATGAAATATTGAGCTCCAAGCTGCAACTCCTCCACTTTTAGTGGGTGACAAAGATGTTTACTGGTACCTCACTTCAAGAATAGTAGTGTTGGAGAAAAATATCAAAACATGTGTGTTGAGCCCATAAAATTCATATTGGTCAAAGTCAACTGCAATCAAAGTCAACTATAGTCAAAGTCAAAAGGTTAATGTCAAACTGCTCAAAGTCAACAAGGACAAGGTCAAAGTCAATAGGTGCAAAGTCAAAGTGCTAAAGTATAGATGTCAAAGTGCACAAGTAGTGCACAATTAATTGTCCACAAAGGGTAAATTGGAGAAAGTGGGTTGCAGGTTGCAGAGGTATTTCTCTAATTTCCCTAAGGTTCAAGATGTTTTTAAAGTGTTTTGGAAGGTTCAGGTGAACCCTTTCTTATGTTCAAAAGTGAAGACTTAAAAGGAAAATGTGAAGGTATGTGAAGCGGCAGCATACGCAGGAGTGAAAGTATGGCCCCCAATTAAAATTTTTGTTTTAGTCTAAAGTCACTACAGGACAAAACAGGGATTCCTTGGCTAGCACTTGTGAAGACTATCTTGGGACATCCAAGTGGGCACCAAGATACTCTTGCAGTTAGGAGCGTACGTGAATCGACACTCAAAACAATGCAAGGACTATTCTTGGACTATTCTAAGTGTAAGCAAGAGGAAGCATAGTCTAAGCAAGGCAAGAGAGAGAAGTGCAAGAGACACATAGTGTGCGACGGAGAGAAGTGAAGTGCAAGGTGTGCATGAAGAGTGACCAAGGAAGTTTGCAGAGAAGTGTGAAGCTAGTCCCTGAAGGATCCCAAGGTCTTATTGAAGTGTGCGCGTGACGACAGAAGGTACCCATCCCTCCCCCTTAGTGGAAGCTTGGTGCAAGGTGTGCACAAGTGCAGGCTTGGAGAAGGTGGAGGTTTGGTGCAAAGGAGGCAAGCAGCAACAAGTCCCTTGGGTATTTGGTATTTTGTAATTGAGAACTTTGTAGGATTTTTCACAGAAGCATTGGATTGTATTGTGCTTCAACATTGTGTTTGTCTTATTATAATCAATGGACAGAGGCTTCTAGTGTGTATCTTTATTCTTGTCTTCCCTTTTCTCCTACAAACACTCAAATCCCTTCTTGTCCATGAATCCCCCAACAAAATTTGGCATGCCCGATGGGACTTCCAAGGAGATTTGAGCATAGGAGAAGATATATTGCAGTTGGAGAAGCAATATTCAAGTGTCAACAATACTACTTTAGTGGACTAAGAGGTACATATTCTTATCAATTATCTCATACTAAGAGGACTATGAACAACCCATGACCGCAACCCGGTCCCAAACATTGAGGGTCACCTGCAAGCAAACAATAAGGAAGGTTGTTAGAAGATCATCTAGTCCACTTTCATCAACTTCATCATTAAGGAGCATGGCTGATCAAGTAGACTTGGAAACCTTACTATGAAGATTAAATATAAAATTTCCTTCTTTCAAAGGCCTAACTCAGGAAGATCCTTACGAGCATATTAGAAGGTTTTTGGTACTATGCAAAACTAAAGGCTTAATGGGTAGGGAGGATGCCTTTTTGATACTCTTCCCTACCACATTAGAAGGATTAGCAGATAAATGGTTCAGACAATTTGCTGAGAGCCATTTTACAACTTGGGACATGATGAAAGATGCATTCAAAAATCAATTCCAGCATGGAAATACTATAGAGATCATCATAAAAGAACTAGAAAATTTGAGATTGGGTCCAAGTGAAAAGTTCCCAGAGTTTGTGACTAGGGCCAAGGCACTAATGGCTAAATTGCTAGATCGAGCACATGATTTTTTTGTTAAGAAATGGTTAGCTAAGCCACTTCCAGTGGCCACCCAATGCAAAATCAAGGAATTAGTGTTGCCTATAGCCTCCATAGAGGAGTTCATCAACACAGCTACACGAGTGGAGCAGATAAGGCAACAGTATGGAGCAACTTCTTCTCAACTACAATATTCCACAGAAATGGAGGATCCAGTAATCCAGCTAAGGAAGGAGCTGGAGGGCTTAAAAAGGAATAAGCCCCACAAAGAGGAGGAGAATGCTGTTACTTAGTTGAGAAGGGAGATTGAAGCATTAAAGCTCCAAAAGGAGGAGGAGGCCCAAGCAGAGGAACTGGCCCAACTGCGACAGGAGCTACAGGAACTCAAAGGAGGTGGCATCAAGAGTGGACTTTGGTGTTCCATGTGCAGCAAGCAAGGTCATATAGTAAGTGAATGTCCTCTATTAAGTGTGACTTGCCAATTATGTAGGAAAGCTGGTCATGAGGCCCACGACAATCAAGAGGAATGCTTGCAACAACATATTGGACACAAGGAGGACCCCTACCACCAGCAAATGTGATGGCAGCTGCACCAAATCAAGGTAACAATTACAAACTTAGACAGAGGGATAACTTTGGAAATGCACCTAGGAGGCCAATTATTTGTTTCAGATGTGGAGAATGTGGGCACTATCAATGTAGGTGCACTCTCCCAGAAAATGCCCCTCCTTGTAGGAACTGCCCAGAGGCTAGAGACCACTATACTAATTGTTGTCCTAGGAACCAAGCATCTTCATCTGGGCCCCACATCTATATGATTTCTGTGTGCAAAGAAGAAAGGGTAGATCAAGTCAATGTGCCATCTCCATCTACCAGGGTGGTGTAGTTAGAAGAAATTGAATCTTTTATAGTGCAGACAAGAAGCAAGGGGAAGGCTCAAGTGGAAATAGGTCAAGAATCAATGATTAATGGATTGAACAAAGACAAAGGTGCACCTGAGAACAAAGCCACTACATGTGTAGACACAAGGAAAAATGAAAATTTCATAGGTACCAATGATGCCATTGGACATGCATTCAACAAGGCTCATGAGGAGTTTGATAAGTCAAATGGAGCCCAGGCTCTTAAGGAATTAGAAGCTTCCAGACTACTCAAGTCCATGAAAAAGGAGGTTAGTATTTTTTATTTCATAAAGGATGGGAAGTTCAGGTCAGAAGTCTTGCAGATAATTGATGAAATGTCCACAACAAGTTTAGTGGCAAAGGCTGCGGTTACGCATGAAGATAAAAGTGTAGGGGAAGCACCCCTCACAGATTACAAGAGCCCTCAACTAACAGTCTCTATTAAAGGTCATGAGTTTCAAGGAGTTATTGTGGATGGTGGTTCTGACATTAACTTGATGCCTGGATATACCATGAAAAAAATTGGACTAGACCCTTCAAGACCTGCCAACTTCATTGTAACAATGGCAGACCAAAGCATAGTAAGGCCTATGGGAGTGATCCCTGGAGTTCCAGTCAAGATACAAGGTACCATCTTTAACTTGGACTTTGTTGTTTTAAGGCTGCCACAGGTAGAAGGAAGCTTCCCCCCTGTTAATTGGGAGACCTTGGTTAAGGCATGCCAATGTGCTGCATGACTGGGGCAAGGACACAATGTGGGTAAAGCAAGAGGGAAACGAGTTGCAGCAGGTAATTTTAGAAGAAGGTGTAGACAATCAAAGACATACCAGCATGATGCAGACAATTGGTATTTGTATGGAAGAAGAATTGGTGGACAACCCGGAAGCAGATCTATTTGAAGGAGTAGATTTATATGAAGATGAAAACATGTTGGCTTGGCTCCATGCAGAAGACCCATCTTCCTGTTATGGAATTTTTCCAAACTCAAGTAGAGAAGAAGCATATGAAGAAAAAGAGGAAAACACTCACGATACTGATTCCAGTGAAACAATCTCAGTCAAAGGCCATAGCAAAGAGAAGAAAAGCAAAGCCCTTAAGTACAACAGTGATGAAGATATTCCAACTCATATGTCAATGGCCACTTTTTATGGATATTGGTATGGCTATCTTCTGTTATGTCATTTTTTATGATAGTAAGTGCAGGGCTTTACAAGGATGTGGAAGGAGTACTTGCAAGTCTTTGGAAACAGAAGATGCAGTATGAAGGAGAAATTTTTTTATGGAAGGATTTAAGGGGGCCCTATCAAGTCATCAACATGCCCAAAATAAAGAAAAAACAAATGAAGTGCAGTACAATTGGAGATTATGGATGAGCTTCTCTGAGTCAACATATCAAGATCATGGCTCAAGGCATATCATCAAGCCAACTAAACAATTATGAATCACTTGGAACCGGCAAAATTTGTCCAAGTTGTACATAGCTTTCTCATTTCATTTTGCTTAAGTTTTATTAGTTTTCTTTATCCATTTCATGCTTCTTCCTTGAAGTTTTAACAAAATTAGAAGGCATTTCATAACCTCTGGAAAAGCACTTTTTTTGGGAAATTTTCAGCATTTTTTAGAATTTTTCTAGCATTTTTTCCCTATCCATCTCAGCCCCCTCAGCCCTCCCTTACCCCTCTATCTACCCTCCAATTGCTCTCCTTTGCTTTTTTCCTTGCAACAATTCCACTTTTGGGTTCTTCTCTGGTGCTTGTTCTCTCCTGTTTCTGGTGGACTTGGTGGCTGCTCAGTCCTTTTGAAGTTTTGTGGCTACAGAATCATGGTGTCTTCTATGCTCAGAGTTTTGGATGTAGCTCTCCGAGACGAAGAGCATATTAGGTGGTGGGCAACTGTTGAGCCCATAAAAGTTATATTGGTCAAAGTCAACCATAGTCAAAGTCAAAAGCTCAAAGTCAACAAGGTCAAGGTCAAATTCAATAGGTGCAAAGTCAAAGTGCTAAAGTGCAGATGTCCAAGTGCACAGATAGTGCACAATTAATTGTCCACAAAGGGTAAATTGGAGAAAGTGGGTTGCACATTGCAGAGGTATTTCTCTAATTTCCCTAAGGTTCAAAGTGTTTTTAAAGTGTTTTGGAAGGTTCAGGTGAACCCTTTCTTATGTGCAAAAATGAAGACTTAAAAGGAAAATGTGAAGGTATGTGAAGCGGCTGTGTATGCAAAAGTGAAAGTATGGCCCCCAATTAAAATTTTTGTTTTATTCTAAAGTCACTACAGGACAAAACAGGGATTCGTTGGCTGCCACTTGTGAAGACTATCTTGGGACATCCAAGTGGGCACCAAGCTACTCTTGTAGTTAGGAGCGTACGTGAATCGACACTCAAATCAATGCAAGGACTATTCTTGGACTATTCTAAGTGTAAGCAAGAGGAAGCATAGTCTAAGCAAGGCAAGAGAGAGAAGTGCAAGAGACACAGAGTGTGCGACACAGAGAAGTGAAGTGCAAGGTGTGCATGAAGAGTGACCAAGGAAGTTTGCAGAGAAGTGCTAAGCTAGTCCCCCAAGGATCCCAAGGTCTTATTGAAGTGTGCGCGTGCCGACAGAAGGTACCCATCCCTCCCCCTTAGTGGAAGCTTGGCGCAAGGTGTGCACTAGTGCAGGCTTGGAGAAGGTGGAGGTTTAGTGCAGAGGAGGCTGGCAGAGGCTTACAATGTGTATCTTTCTTCTTGTCTTCCCTTTTCTCCTACAAACACTCAAAGCCCTTCTTGTCCAAGAATCCCCCAAGAATCCCTTCTTGTCCAAGAATCCCCCAAGAATCCCTTCTTGTCCAAGAATCCCCCAACAATGTAACTATGCATAGTCATGTAATGGTCCCTATCATATGCGTACTTTTAAGTGCATCAGAAAACAAAATGGTGTATAGATAGGGTATCAAGCATCTGATATCGAGGCTCTCCACTTAGCCTTCAAACTCATTTGATATTAACATGCATATAATTGAGTTAGTGTGCATTTAGATGTGCATCTATGGTTTTGAAAGCACATGTGCATTTACAATTCATTCATTCGTACTCTATTCACAATCATGGTACAAGTATGGAAACAGTTTTCAGGGTTTCTACTAAAAAAAATCTCCTCTCACAACTCCACTCTTCAAATGCAATCACTCTTATCCTCACTCACAACTCCTCTCAAATTAGTTTTATATATGAGTTTTATTGTGCAATTGAGAGTGCACCTATGGTAATAAAATGCTCTTCGCAACTTAAAATATGCATATTTTATGTGCAAGGAAACTCAAAAATGGTGCAAAAGATCAAGGTTATAAGAGGAAACTAATGGAAAAAATCATGAACTTTGTGCTTTGTCTGCCAGTTCCATTGTCTTTACTTGGATCATTTCCTTCATTTATAAAATCTAGGGAAATAATAAGAAATATTTGAACCAAAATATCATTATATACATATATACAAATTAACTCAAAAAATGATCAAACTCTTTATTGATGAAATTTCGTTGAAGAAGACCTCTTGTCACACTCTCATCAAAGAACTTCACTATGTGGAGTCAATAGTTGTTTTGATTATTCATCCTTGATCATCTTCACTCTCTTCATTCCAAGTCATCGCTCTTTATTTACTAATCCGATTCTTATTTCTTCTAAAAAAACTTGATGAAAATTGTTAGGCATTTCATTCTATTATATACAGCTTATTTAGTTTTTTTAACTCTCTTTAAAACATCTCTCTAAAATTGGAGGCTAAAAAAGAAATATGTTCATATAACACACATATATATACACACAATAGATCACAAGATCAGAAGATATCATTTACCTTTATTTATGTATAATAGAAATAACGACTTATAAACTTGTATTCTTTTTGTTTTATTCAAATTAACTCTTATGGATGCATATATAGAAGAGTCCTTACATGGGTTTTTGGCAATGGAAGCAAATACATCACCCCATGATCTCATCATCTAACGGAATATTCTCACATGCATCAAAAGATATTTTAAAAGCTATTTCTTCTAGAGCCATTTCCCTTTCCTCTATAATATCTACAGTCATGGGGAAGAGATAAAGGGAAAAGAAAATGTAGAATGAGGAGTGATCTACAGGAACGTTTCTAGATCTAGACAAAGATCTATTCCTAGCTTGATTTAGATTTATATTTCTAGCTCGATTTAAAGTTCTATCCCTAGGTTTATTTGGATGTGCATTCATGGCTTGATTTGAATCTAATCTAGTCAATGTTTCTTCTTCAATTATTGTCTCCTCTATTGAAGTATTTACAGACACGGGAAGCAAATATGTGAAAATAAAAGCATCAATCAAAGATTGATCTAAAGGTGTATTTCTAGTTTGAATCAAAGCTCTATTTCTAGATTGGTTTAGATTTAGAATTCTAACACGACTTGAATGCATCCTAGATCATGTCTTCGCTTCATTTGAAAAATCCCTCTCCATAATTGCACGATTGAATCATAGCTTTTTATCTTTTTCTACAACTGTACCTGCAAGAAATGAAACATTAGAAATGATCATGCATGTAATCTTTATTTATATACATCAACATGCATTCATGTTTACATAATTGTATTATTCAATGCATATTCTTACCTTGCACATACACATTACTTGATGTTTGATTACTTCTTTTTATGCACCACAATTCCCATTGTTGGACCCATTACCATTATTTATATACATTTATTAATATTTACATGCATATATGTATAAATTCTTTATTTTTAAGTTTCATTTATCTTCCTTCTCCATCTTGATCCTCTTCAATAAGTTCTTCACCTTCTTCATCTTCTTCCTCCTCTTCATCTATCAATGTCTCATAATTTTCATTCTCAGGCTTCTTTTAAAGCTTGATCCTTTGCACCCAATCTCCTTCGTCCAAATTTTTTGGTCTCAATCTATGGGACTTGTTGAAAGCTATCTCCTTCTTTTCTCTTGATGCTCTGAGCTTAACTATAGCTTGTTCTATCAGGTTTCTTCCTTCTCCAATTGGACAATTCGATGCGAGAAGATCCTCTCTTGACATCTCATCTTCCTAGGGTGATGAGGTCCACAATAGAGCATGTGACTCTATTCGCAATATAGGTTTTCAACAGTACATTAGCTCTTCTAGCATACACCCAGTAGTCCTAGTGCACATCATCTATCTACCCACAGAGCAAAGGGAAGATATTTTGGACAATTTTTTATTTTTCCTTCACAAGCTTTAGCTAAAGCTTTAATAATTGGAGGATGTCCATGTTCAATTTTTCTGTTGGCTTCAAGATTATATGTAGTGATGAGCGATAGCCAAACAACATATTTTTCAAAGAAATCCTTGGATTCCTAAGCATCAACGTTGTCTCTTTCAACAACTACTTTCTCAACATAGCCAAATCCGCTAAATACATCTTCTAGTAGAAACTTAAATAAATTACTTGTATTTTTTGTTCTCAGAGCTCTCCTTCAACATGATTTTTCAGGTCTTCTCTCATGAGTACAATATACCACATCTTTTGTATCCTTAAAGGCATTGTGACCAAATCAACAACCCATTTATAATGGATATTCAAAGGAAACATTGGATGCAATTCATCTCTATGTTTTACATTTGAGAACACCTGGCAAGTCTTCCATGTGGCCAAATAATTTTGGACATCTACATACATTCTAGGCCACCAATATCTTTCCTTTATCTTTTTGTAAGTTCCTTAAAAGCCTTTGTGCCCGGCCCATAACGAACTATGCATCTTGCACAAAATTTTATCTCTAGCTTCATTACAACCTACAACCCAGTGAGGAATTTTTCTCATTCCAACTTTTCGTTTCCAAAGCAAACCGTCTTTTAAGAAGTATTTATTTGAATTTCTCCGAATGATCTTGAATTCTCTCTACTCTAATTTGGATCAGGAGACATAGTTCTTAAGTATTTCCCGATTTCTTTCCATTCATTCTCATATTCATTCTCATTAAGTCTTTTGTTATTCCCATTTGAATTTTGTAGATTTTTTCATCTTTCCTCCTATTTTCTTTCCCGCTTCGTAAGCTCTTTTGAATTCTTCTTCTTGAAGATCCGATATTAACTTTTGACTTCTCAATTTGATAAGTAAGCTCATTTCTATTCATACTTGCACATGCTTCATCTAAACTAGAGGGATGTACATGTGAAGCATATAAGTCCAAACCTATATCATCATCATTCAAGGTCATCAAATCTTCATCCTCATATATAGCTCATAATAACATATCAGCTACTACATTGTTCCTCCCAGCTATAAGAACAAACTCAGGGTTTAGTGAATTGATATATGCTATCCATCTTAACATAGAAATATGTGCATTGGAACAGTTCATGATCATTCCTAATAATGGTAATTAGTCTATTTCCACCACTACATTTGACCCAATTAAGTATTCTTTATCATTTTTTAATGTAGTCACCATTCCCCAAAGTTTTCGTTTAATTTGAGGGTAGCCTCTTTGGCAAACATTTAGCACCTTGGCTCCAAATCGTATTGCATATCTTTTTCTCTTAGCATTTTCTTGGCCAATTGCTTAGCCAATGCCTGTCGAACGTGTATCTATGGTAATGTAAACTTTTTTATTGTCATCGTATTTGGCTTTTCTAAGTAATGGAGCTTCTAAAAGCACCTTCTTTAGTTTCCTCAAAGCTTGAGAATGGATTTCCTTCCATTGAAATCTTTGCACTTTTCATAGCAATTGATAGAGTGGGTCTGGTACATGTGCAAGAAAAGGAATCCATACAACATAAAAACACATGCACCAAGAGATCTCATCACCTTAGTAATCAAGGAGTAGACTTCTTTCATATTTTGAATAGCATCTACTTTCTTTGGGCATGGTTTTCTTCCTTTAGGACCACACACACTTCCTACAATTAGTACTTCTTGCACTCCAAATACTGGTTTTTCTGCAGATAATGTCAAATGAACCTCTTCCAGTCAACTAAGAATGGATTCAAAGTCAACTATATGATCTTTAACAAATTTTTGACATCAATTCTCATTAAGATTCACATCTTTATCTTGCTCTTCACATCCTTTGATAGGAACGGCATCGATGAATGGCATGGTGAGATGTGGAATAAAATCTCTAAGCACCTTATGCATATCATTCGTCATATGCGCTACTGAGTTCGTGGCACCTTGCGGCAAAGTACACATCCGCACAAGCCCAGTGGCATCCTCATAGTTGTCAAGTCACGACTCTCAAGGACTAATTGGAATTGGTCATAAGTAGAGTGCGCCTCCCATTGAATAAATATATCTCCTTGCAAAATCTTATGCATATTCATCTACGATGGGCCCAATTTCCATATTTCTAATTGTCACTTTATTTACTAGTTGTAGATCCTGAATAAACCTCAATGGCCCATTTTCCTTTGGTATCGTGAACGATAGTTAGAATAAGGAGCACTTTATGGGTTAAGAATCCCCATTCTAATCTTTTCATTCAACAGATCAATGAACTTAGAAATGTGATCCTTTGGTACCAGAATCGATTGAAGATTCCAGGGTACATGTGGTATCATAAAAATTATCATTGGGAGATACCACAGATGGATCTACACACCCAATTTCCTAGGAGTCAAAAGAAAAAGCTTTCCCATGTCTAAATATTGGGGAAGAATGTCTCCCTCTCCTTTTCACTAACAAAACCATCTTTTCTTAACTAGATTTGCTGGAGTTTTTCTTTGGTGAATTCGTGAATTTTTTTTCTTTTATCCCTAAGAGGCGGTTGGGTTTTTGCTCCATCCATAAGTTGGTTACTATTTTTGTGAAGCATAATCACAATCGGTTTAATCTTTTTATTGCCTATTTTGTATTCCGTTCCAACTGAAACCTCTTTTCACCTTTCATCCTGCTCAAATTTTGCTATTTCCTTATACATGGAAATACAGTGAGTTTGAATCATGTAGTAACTTTGTCTTCCATCAATCAATTCTTCTAAATCAAATAGGGTATCTAAAAAAGAGATCTCATAAAAAACTCACGAGATTTCCTTGTCAAAATCAAGCACTCTACATCCATAAAAATTCCTCTAAAGATCTGCTATGTACTCTTTTTCCCACTTTTTAACTCGAAAAAATGTGAAACTTGGAAGACCTTATTGAAGAAAGTGCTATAAAGCTTGATATAAAAATATTTACGTTTGGGAAATTTTTCACTATTCAAGCTTCCATAGTCCTGAATTATGAAAGCTTCTTTTAAAAACTTTGTTCATCCAGTCCTTCGGGAATAGGTCTTGTTCTGAGAGAGGTCATATTCCTGACATGATCTACACAAACCATCATAAGCTAGACTGCCTTCTTGCCATCCTTGCTTCGTATTCAAACATAGGCCGAACCATCCTCTAAAAATCTCGTTTTCATTCTCAAGGTGATAATATATGGCTACCCTAATATCAACGAATAGCTAGAATGGTCTTGAACAAAAACGTTTTGGTAATCAATTACATCTCCAATCGTGATGAGTACTTGTGGGGATGCTCCGAAAATTTATCCTGGCATTGTGTTAGAAGCTTGGATTCTCCATCGTGCACATGTCTATTGGCCACTTCCCTTTCATAGAGGTCTTTGGACATTATATTGGTTTTAGACTCATGGTCAATAAGAGCAACCATAGGTGTACTGACCTTATCTAATCTTACTAACATCTCTGTCATGGCTCAAGCCTATTGATCTCTGGTATAATGCCTTGAAGGAATTATATGTTGAGAATTCCATTCTAAGAACATTTCCTCATTTCTACAAGGCTACGCATTAGTTTTAGTTTTTTCGAGTGCATTTTTCAATTCTTGTGCTTGTGCTTGCACGGCTTGAATAGGTGTCTCCTCATCCATCCTCTCAATTTCTTAAGCATCGGCTATTGGCTATTCTTTTCTCCTCAAGAGTTCAATAATTACCTCTAGAAATTTTTGTTTGGCTATCCGTATCAACTCACGTAACATAAACTCAATCACACTGTCAAGAACTTACTTCTCAAGAACTTGCTTTAAATCTGTGGCTTACTTAATATGCGATTTTAGCATGTATGATGGGTTTTTCACTTTCCTTGGCCTCTTCTTGCATATTTCATTTCTTGATCTTGAGGAGGTTATTAATTTGAGTAGGAATCAGCACTTCAGTAGAAGTGGATTTTGAACTTGAGAGGGGATCTGACTTGGTTGGTTTATTGTAGGTTGGAATGGTGGAACTACTTGAGTAGGCTGGTTTGATTGTATTGGTTGATTTTGAATTGGTGTTTGAAGTTGATCTTGTAAAGCTTCTACTTGCTACATGGTTCTTTTGTTTTCTTCTTCACCTTCATTAGTCCTCCTCCTTTTCTCTTCCACTACTGCCTGATGCTCCATCAAAGAGCATAAATAAGTGACTAGCGAGAGATTATCTACAAGGTCTTTCCATCTGGTTGCACCTCGGATCTCATTATTTGCCGATTTTAAGCTCTCCTGATGCTTTTCCCTTGGTCTAGGGATTTCATTACTTTAGACAATGATTATGGATCACTATTATTGTCAATTATTTGACATGCGTATGTAGATGTATGGGAAGTTGAAGCAACATTATGAGAAGTGCCAAGGAAGAACACTTTCATGCCTCCCCAACCAAAATTTATGTTTACCTTTTCCTCAATTTTGGAGTCATAGATCATCTTTTCTTTGATAAAAACGAGTATCTTGGCCAATGCTTCTTTAAATCTTTCACACGAGTACCTATTATGCTCCAAAGAGTTGCACGAGATACAACTCTTAATTTATGGAGGTTTTAGGGCTTAATTTATAATTTTCTATGGAGATTGGGAAACTATCATCTATTTATTACTTTGAATCATGAGGTCAGTACATATTTTAAACATTTCCTCCATGGTATTAGGAGGCACAACATCCTTCCTAGTTGGTTGATTGGCTTGCGATTTTGGAGCATGCTCATGTGCTGCCTCCATTTGCTCATCTTCTAAACCCTCATGCCAATCTTACATGAATTTTTCCATGGTTCTTTACTTTTCCACGGACCTCTTTACCACTCCTTCCACCTCATCCCATCCTTCCGTGAGTCTAGATTCAGTTTCCATGTCCTTCAATTGTGGAAGAAGTTCTTCACAGGATTTCATATCTATCGCTCGTAGAAACAAGGATACATTTTCATGTTCTAGTGCTTTCCTATTATATTCCGACAAGTCATAATGGTCAAACTCTCTTTTTATATCTGGGATGGATTGAACTTTAGCTTTGTGAATCCACTTTAAAAATGTAGATCGAGTTACTTTATCGACATCCTCAAGTGCCAACATCTTTATGAGAGTGGTCTTGTATTGCAACCACTTTGTTTGAGCTTCCATGCTCATTCGGTCATGCAAATGTAGCTCAGAAACATATACAAAGTTTCTATTAGTTCCAAAACATTCGTAGGTGTAAGCCCGACCCCAAGGTACCGATCTATCTATCTATCTATCTATCTATCTATCTATCTATCTATCTATCTATCTATCTATCTATCTATCTATCTATCTATCTATCTACCTACCTATCTATCTATCTATCTATCTATCTATCTATCTATCTATCTATCTATCTATCTATCTATCTATCTATCTATCTATCTATCTATCTATCTATCTATCTATCTATCTATCTATCTATCTATCTATCTATCTATCTATCTATCTATGTATCTATCTATCTATCTATCTATCTACCTATCTATCTACCTACCTATCTATCTATCTATCTATCTATCTATCTATCTATCTATCTATCTATCTATCTATCTATCTATCTATCTATCTATCTATCTATCTATCTATCTATCTATCTATATATCTATGTATCTTTCTATCTATCTATCTATCTATCTATCTATCTATTTATCTATCTATCTATCTATCCATCTATCCATCCATCCATCTATCTATCTATCTATCTATCTATCTATCTATCTATCTATCTATCTATCTATCTATCTATCTATCTATCTATCTATCTATCTATCTATCTATCTATCTATCTATCTATCTATCTATCTATCTATCTATCTATCTATCTATGTATCTATCTATCTATCTATCTATCTATCTATCTATATCTATCTATCTATCTATCTATCTATCTATCTATCTATCTATCTATCTATCCATCTATCTATCTATCTATCTATCTATCTATCTATCTATCTATCTATCTATCTATCTATCTATCTATCTATTTATCTATCTATCTATCTGGTTGTTCTTCAAATAAAGATTATGGAAATATAACTAATAATCATAAACAAATTCTTAGTCCATGAATCATGTGTTATAGACAATAAACAAGTCCTATATTGAATGAAATGTACTCAAACATTGATAGAAACTTCCATTTCTTTGGGTTTTACAGTTTCATAGTAGAGATAATGAGCTAGGTTGCATCTATTTGATCAAATAAGGGAAAAATATCGAATATGTTTGTTTTATAAATGATGAGAAAAATCAGACACATGAACACACTTTTGATCGACAGCATTTTTTTATCAAAAACATGTCTCTAAGAAAAAACAAATATATATTCTCATTTGATCCAACCGCTCATTTTGCACATGCTTATTCACAAGTTCATAGAGCTCTACTACCATAGTATTTGTAGACCCCTTTTCTTACCATACCATTAAGGTATTGCTCTATTTTTTATTTATTATCTATTTTATTGTTATGTTTATTGTGTCATGTATATTGTATGATTTGCATATGGATGTCTTACATATGTATGATTTGTAATTGTGCAGTTAGTTTAATGTTTTTTAATCATCAATTGTATACATGTTTTATTTGTGAAAAGATTTCTTACTTGTATACATTGATGAATAGAATTTAAAATAAACCACTACTATGATTGTGTGACTTGCTACATTGATTCCTATTCTCACAGTAGTATAGGATTGAGCAATAGATCCATTGAGATTGTTTGAATTGCCACCTCGATTCCTACTCTCTCAATAGTATAGAGAGTGTATGGGGACTATTGTGATTGTTTGATTCTTTGAATCTTAACCCCACCATAGTCACTTAGATTTTTGGGAGCATAATTACAGTGTAGATCACAAGGTGTATAGAAACTATTTTGATTGTCTACTTTTTTTACTCTTACTATCAAAATAGTTATATATACTCATGTGAGAAGACTCATACATAATATAGTAATTTTATATGAAATATTATGAATGTCTAATTTTTTGACTCTTAAATTCTTAATAGTTACATAGATTCACATTAACATGATAATTATACTTTCTATTTAATTATAAATCTACTTATCTAGCTACATGTCCATATTTCTATCATTTTTGTACACATACTATTGATTTATTTATCCATACACTTATTAATGTACCTGTTTATATGTGTGCTTAAAATATATATCAATATCTTACACACATCACTACCTAAATATATCAACAAGTCCCCCCTGGGAATGATGCGTGAACAAAGAGTTGGCACTCATATATAAGGAAGTGCCAAGCTATGTGGATTCAATCCACAAAAGGAAGTAAGCCCAAAGCTTTACGGAAAGCTTCAAACTTCTCCCTAGGTAGAGCCTTTGTAAAAATGTCTTCAATGTTTTCCTCTGTGGGCACATATGCCAAGCTGATCTCACCAGTAGAGAACCTCTCCCTAACATAATGATAATGCACCTCAGTGTGCTTAGTGCGAGCATGGAGCACAGGATTCCTCACAACTTCCAATGTGCTCTGACTGCCAGTGAAGATGGTGGTGGCAGAAGACTGACCAACACCCAAATCAGCCATAAGGCATCTGAGCCACACACACTCAACAGTGGCTGTGAAAGTTTCCCTATACTCAGCCTCACAACTTGAATTGGCCACAGTAGGTTGCTTCTTGCTCAACCAAGATATACATGAGCTACCAAGCATGAAGGAAAAGCCATTGGTGGACACATGAGTGTCATAGAAACCAGACCAATTACTATTAGAAAAAGCATGCAAATCTGGCGGTAGTGATCCCCCCTTGGGATAAAACAATCCAAGTAGCCAGGTATCACTCAATTAGTGAAATATGTGCTTAACTCCCTGCCAGTACTTGACACGTGGCCAATGCATAAACCTTTCATAAACTGAATGCCCAAATATTGATGCAAATGCTCCAAATTAGATGTCTGAAATGAGGCATGCAAATCAGCCTTAAAATTAGCAATATGCGTGTCATGAGGACCACTAAGCAGCATGTAGTCAACATACACTACAATGATCAAAAGCACATCATTAACACGCTTAACATATAAGGTTCTTTCAATTGGACTGTTCTCAAAACCATGTGCAATCAGATATGCATGTATCTTTTCATGCAAAGCACATGGTGCTTGCTTTAAACCATATAATGCCTTCTTTAACCTGCACACCTGGTTTTCATGCCCTTTTTGCACAAAGCCACGGGGCTGAAAAACATACACTTCTTCATGCAAGTCACTATTCAAAAATGATGTTCTAATGTCCAACTAATGTACATTCCAACCATGATGAGCTGCAAGTGCATAGATGCTATGAACAGTAGTCATCTGGCAAGTAGGAGCAAAGGTTTCATCAAAATCAATGCCTCTTTCCTATGCATAACCCTTTGCAACAAGCCTAACCTTATACCTGTCAACTGTTTCATCAGGTTTACGCTTCAGCTTATATACCCACTTTGTGTCAATGGCCTTCTTGCCAGGAGGCAAGTCATATAAAGACTATGTACCATTCTTCATTATAGCATCATATTCAGATTGCATAGCAACCATCCAAGTTTTTGATTTTTGTGCTTCTTCAAATGAAACAGGCTCATTCACATCACAGAGACTAGATGTAGCCATAGCATAACAATCTGATGCAAAAGAGGCACTATGAAAGCCTAAACGAGTGCGATATGATAGAGGTGCATATAATTTTTTGTCATGCAAAGTCTACACCAGCCATTTTCGCATAGTTTTTTCTTGCTCAATATCAGCTCTCTGATCTAAGTGCATCATGTAAATGTGCATCAGAAATGGAATGATTTGCATCATCACATAAAACCTACAAAGGCTGAGAAGTTGCCTCATTCGGACCAACACTAGACTATCCACCTATAAAAAGAGGCAGCAAATTATCATACATGTCTTTGGAGCTAACAAATGTCTCCTTAGTACATGAAAGCAATGGCTGAATAGCATCTTCCATAAAAACAACATCATGGCTAACTTGAATGTGTTTACTCTGTGGATGATACAAATAATAGCCTTTACTTTTTGAGCTGTACCCAACAAAAATACATTTTACTGCTTTATCATCCAATTTTCTATGATGTTGTTTAGGCACTAATGCATATGCGAGAAACCAAAAACATGGAGATGAGCAATAGATGGGTACCATACCAAGCCTCATATGGAGTGATAGACTGTAGCGCTTTAGTGGGACACCTTTTCAGTACATATGCTACACACATAATAGCCTCAAGCCAGAAACTATGTGGTAAAGTCTGACTCTTGACCATACACCTCACCATTTCCATGAGTGACCTATTCTTTCGTTTAGCAACTCCATTCTATTGAGGTGTATACGACATTGTACACTGATGTTTTATCCCACGTTCAACCAGAAATGCATTAATGTCAGAAGACATATATTCCCTCCCTCAATCACATTGTACACTGATGTTTTATCCCACGTTCAACCAGAAATGCATTAACGTCAGAAGACATATATTCCCTCCCTCAATCAGAACGGAGGGTGCCTAGTTTACATGCTGACAGATTCTCAGCCAAAACCAAAAATTGTGTGAAGGACATAAACACTTTGGACTTTGCCTTCAATGGATGTACGCATGCATGCCTAGAAAAATCATCGATGAAAGTCACGAAGTAAAGATAGTTCCCAAAAGAATGTGTCTGCATAGAACCACAGACATCACTATGTGCAAGCTGCAATTTTTGAGTAGCCCAAGCTGAACAATCTTTTGGAAAGGAAGAACACTACATTTTGCCCAAAATATAGCCTTCACATACATGTTTATCGGGTGCCTCAAGTTTGGGCAAAGAGGACACCATTTCAGATTTTTGCAAGCATAGCAAAGTAGCAAAATTCAGATGACCAAAGCATGCATGCCAAAGCACATGCCAAATCATTTATAGATCTTTCATAGTCTATGAGCTTATACAACCCAAGACATCAAATGCCAAAAGCAATAATGACATCACCATTTGATAGATCATGAACTGTACATCTGTCATCAACAAATTTCACAACCAAGCCAATCTTGGCTAATGCATAAATTGATAATAGATTTTTCTTGATCCCTGGCATAAACAAAGCATCTGACAAAGTGAAAGAACTATTATCAGCAGTAGCCAAATTGATCTTACCAACTCCCATAACAGGATAGGAGGAGTTGTTGGTGCATGTAACAATATTCCCTGTAGCGGCAGCTCGAGTGAAGAGAAGAAACTGCACTGTGAGGTAATATGTTTGGTAACCCCACTATCAAAGTACCAAACATCTGAGTCTACTACAGACATGCATTGCTCATGAGAAGATAGGTTAAAACTGCAAACAAAGTAAACGCCCGTTCTTCTTCCTGCACAAGATTAGCAAACTCTGTTTTCAGTGTAGAGGCTCTACAACAACCATTCCGGCCTTTTTCTTCTTTGCCTCTTTAGCAACGAGTTTTGGATAGCTCTTGATGACATGATCATTTGCTTTATAGTATTTGCAAAAATTTTTCTGTTGTTTTTTATTTCTTTTCATCTTTTTCTTCCTTCTTCAAATGTGTAGCATTTGCAGATTTTAGCTTACTAGAAGAAGAGCTCCATTTACCTTTGCCCTTCCGACTAGCCAAGAAATCTTGATCTGCAACATGCATGATGGACTTGTTCTGCCTAGACTAATCTTCCTGCAACAGAACAAAAACTAACTCCTCAAATGACAAGGCATTTAGATTGCCTTTCATCATCAAACAAAGAGTAGAGGCAAAACTCTGATATCAAGTAGGAAGACCATTCAGAATGGTCTGCAGAAGTGAGCTATCTAGTATAACCTCATCAAAAGAAATAAAATGTTCTTTCAAATCCTTGATCTTTGTGAGAAAATTGTCCATAGACTCACCTTCATTCATGTGCTCATTCTCCAATTGTTTTCGGAGGTAAGCAACACGAGCCTCATTCCTAGCCTGGTACAATGTGGTAAGTGTATCCCAAGCATCCTTAGTTGTTCTGCAAGAGCAAATGTGAGGAATAATGGCATGTTTGACACACAAAGCTATCAACACATGTGCTTGATCATCTTTGCCATCCTAACAAATTTGTTGTGCAGTAGCTGCAATAGAAACAATAGCATGAATAGGAATCTGCAGAATATCATCATCTTTAACACCATCTCCATCAGCTCCAGCACGTGTATTCTCAGGTGTAATAGGACGTCTTTCAACACCCAGAATATCATCATCTTTTAACACCATCTCCATCTGCTCCAGCACCTGTATTCTCAGGTGTAATAGGATATCTTTCAACACCCTGCACAATATTCCACAGTCCTTTTGCAACCAATACATGTCGCATCATATAATCCCATAACGGGTAGGTACCATTCAACTTATCCTCACGGAATACATCACTACTTTCATCCATGGCCGGTGACTAAAATACCTTGATGCAAAAAATTGATTGTATCTGAAAACGTTGAACAGAACTACCCAAAGAAATTCAACGAAACATGTTAGATAATTTGAGATGCTTATATTGGAAAACTAAAATTGGTATATACCTTTGGCACAAAAATTCAAAATAGCCTGCACAAGCACTGTGATAGTGCATTCGGAGGCCGAAACAAGCTCAAATCGTGATTTCAACACCACACAGTGAAGCTGTTTTGATCTCTGAAAGATCTTGAGTATGTTGACCAAATTTTGTGTGATTTTGAGATTGCAACCGGAGAGGTGTAGACAACGCCCTAGATGAAGGGACGACCTGCTTTGATACCAATTATTGGAGTTAGACATCTGCGGAAGCACATGAACAACACAAGGAAGAAGAAGAAGCTTGGAGCACAACACACAATACTAAATGTATTAGCACTATAATGTACAAAGTTTAGTAGCCCATTAGGGCACTAGACATATATACAAATTGGGGGAAAAAACCTCCTAAACAGGGAAAAAAGTGCCTCGACCGTCCTAGAGTGTTCACACACATCACTACCTAAATATATCAACAATAAAGTGACTCCAATATACAAAAGAGATATGCAATCTCATATTCTCAACACCCTCTCTACAACTCCATTTTGTAGAGTATGGAGGCTGCTATGGTATGAGAGAAAGGTTCACCAAGAATATAGCAGTAGTAGCACGAGTACCATAGGAAGTCTCTAGTTGGAAATCCATAGCCTCAAAGTGGTATCGACCATGTGGGATCGCCAAGTACTCCATAAGATGTCCACCACATGGATAAAGTGGATGCTCCATAGGCATGCCACCAATGAGGTAAAGGAATGGAATAAGATCTCATTGGACAAGATCACCTCCATACGAGATAGGTAGGATGACTCCATGTGGTATGTAGGAACCACCAAATCTTTGACAATATCCACCATGAGATGTGTATTGCCAGGAAGTAGGTCTTGCAAAAATGAAATATAATGCATGAAGCATAAAAGCATAGTCACATGGTAGTACATATGTATGCTCTAATCCTCCATGGCATGTACAAAGTCTTGATTGTGTGAGTAGGACCATAAAAGCCCCCTCCGAAATGAGAATCTCGCTCAGAAAAGGATCTAACTGAGTGATGAATCTAGCTAGATGTAGGAGTATCCTATAGTAAGTGAAAAGATGCTAGACTCCATGAATGGAAAAGTACATGCTCAAAATGTTGTTGTAGATGAGGTAAGTGGACTCTGGAAGAGAGGAATGGAAAATTAGGAGTCACTGATCTTGGAATAATGCGCAACTAAAGCTAAGGGGAAATATAAACCTTTGATGGTACAATAAGAGGTGTGGCAATGTGAGGTATAAACTGATTCCTCATGCTCCAAAATTGTACCATGATCTGGAAAGTCATGTACAAAGAGAGCATGCCCCACATAGTGTGATTGTTTAAAACTAGAATGATTCCCCTTCTAAGCGGAAATGGGAGGATCCAAAAGGGATGAATACTTAGAGTATTCATCAAAGGTGTAGTATTTGGTTATTGTAAATGTGTGACTCTTTGGGTCATAGAGTTTGTATGCCTTCTATCAGTCACTGTAACCGATAAAAATGTATTGTTTAGGCTGGTCATCATCATGGCCTTGGACAATAGCTCATGCTTGGCTTCTTCTTAAAGTAAGCCTCAAATGGTGTTTGGTTCTTCAAGACACCTGAAAACCCTCTATTCTAAATATGTACTGCTGTTAGTACTGCTTCACTCCAAAACTTTAGTAGACATTTCTTTTGACTAAGCATAATTTGGCCATCTAGATCACACTTCTAGTCTTCTGTAAGGAAATACTTTGTTGAGTATCTTGCATTGCTTGATACTTAATTCCATGTTTCTTCAAGTATGGATTCTGCATGAACCTTGATACTTGAGAAACTATAAATTGTATATCAAGACGTGTATTACACAGATATATCAAGCAACTAACTGCTTCACTATATAGAGTGGCAATAAATGGCTCTGCATCTGCCACCATCTGTAAGATGCATTCCGATCCATAGGTGTTTGCATAGGTTTAGAATCACTCATCTGAAACCTTTCCAAAAGTTTCTCAATGTACTTTTGTTGTTCATATAGATACACTCAGCTCGAAAACTGAATCCCAAGATAATAATGCATAATGCCTAAATCATTCACATCAAATGTTTGCTGCAATTGTTCTTTGAACATTTGCAAATCTTCATCTTTAGGACCTATGACTATGATTCTTATGAATAGAATCAATCTCTTCTTGCATAGCTTTTCTCCAAATAGGAATGTTAAGTGCATCTTTAACACATGCAAGTTCATCTTCAACTATCATAAAATCCAAAATATCATGAATCTCAAAGTCTTCAGCAAAACTTACATGATCACTTTATTGTTGATGTCTAGTATGACTTCTTGTTCTTATATGATCTTGTTGTTGTTGTCTAGTATCACTCCTTGTTAATCAAGTAAAAGTCTTTATACCACTATCTTTCCAAGTCTGATATAACCAAGGAGGTGTATCTTTAAATAGTGGTGAAACTCTTTCTGATCCTTCAGCTTCTAGAGGTTCTGGAACTTGTCCTTCCGAGGTACTAGGACTTTCTGGAACTTTAACTTCTTCCATTTCTGGAACCAAAGTCTCTTGTGGAATTGAATCCGTAGAAAGTTGTGAAATTCCTCTTTCTTCAACTTTTTCTTGAATCCTATGAATTTTAACTCTCTCCTGATATGGTTGAACATGTACATCCAAAATCTTTCTAAAAAATCCATAGTCATTTTCACTAATGAACTCTCGAATTTCTGCTTCTTTATCATAAACCTTATTTTCAGGAATATAAGCATTACGTGAAAGAATCACTTCACCTGTCTCTGGAACATAAAACCTGTATCCTTTATTCTCAACAGGATATCCAATGAAAATAGCTTTCTTTGCCTTTACATCTAGTTTGCCTCGGTCCTTTTTCTCAACATGTACATAAGAAAGTAATCCAAACACTCTGAAGTAACTCACATTAGGTTTTCTACCATAATAAGCTTCCTAAGGTGTAATCACCTTTAAAGCTTTTGTAGATGACCAGTTCAAAATGTGATTAGCTATATGTACTGCATCAAACCATAATTTTGGTGAAATCTTCTTGGATGCCATCATGCTCCACGTCATTTCAACAAGTACTCTATTCTTTCTTTCTACAACACCATTTTGCTGAGGAGTATAAGAAATAGTAAGGTGTCGAGTAATAACTTTCTCATCAAGAAATGTCTGGAACTCTTTCGACAAGTATTCTCCAGGTCTATCACTTCTAAGAATATGGATACTTTCCTGACTTTCATTTTCAACCATAGCTACAAACTTCTTGAACATAGGAAAGACTTCTGACTTCAACTTAAGACCATAGATCCATGAGTATCTCATAAAATCATCACTGAATAGAAAAAAATACCTGAAGCCCTGAATAGAGTCTACTCTCATAGATCCATTCACATCTGAATGAATAATCTGCAATTTCTTGGTAGCTCTAATATGACCATGTTTCTTGAAAGGTAGATTATGCATCTTACCTTCAAGAAAACCTTCACATATATTTGAATCATCTGGTAGCTTGAATGAGGGTAAACTCTCAACCATACCTCTGTCTTTGATACTCTTGAGAGCTCCAAAACTTATATGTTCAAATCTCTCATGCCATAGCTTCATATCTTTCACCGGTGAAGAAGATTAAACTGCATATGCCTGACTCATTTTTGACAAAAAAAGATCCCTCCTCTATGCTCACCTTGCAAAATACACTTGTTTTCTTTGTGTGATAAGATCTTACAAAGATCTCTCTCAAATACAACTTTAAAACCATCACCTAAAAATGCAGATATAGATAGCAGATTCTTCTTCATTTTAGGTACATATATAACATCTAAAATCTGAAAATTACCACCTTCTCTTGACTTTAGGGTTACTTTACCTATTCCCACAACATCCAAATCATTTCCATTTGCAATAGTAACTCTTCTACCTGAAGAATAGGAAATAGAAGAAAACAGATCTTTGCAACCTTTCATATGCTTTGTAGCACCTGAGTCAAATATCCAAGGACTTGCTGAAAGAACTTGTAAAGCTGTCTGATCAAAAGCTACTTCCTCAATAGTGATACAGGCATAAGAATCACCTTGAGATTTCCCTTTTTTATCATCTTTCACAACATTACCTGATGCCTTTTTCTTTTCTGCTACAATCCTTTTATAACATGCTGCTTTTAAATGTCCAGTTTTCTTGCACTAAAAACATATTACTTCCTTCTTCTTCGAAGACTTCTCTTTAGATGTAGTAGATACAAAATTTGAAGTAGAAGGTGAGAGGGACCTACTTTCCTTCTTGGATTGCTTTTCCTTCTTATCCTTCTTCTTCTTTTTAAACTTTGATGAAGATGAATGTGCTCCTTCATTCTCTTCCATTCCCTTCAACTGACCTTCATCTTGACATAACTAGAACTCTAGCTCGTCAAATGTAACCTCTCTATCTCTTGTGGTAAGGGTAAGGGTGGTTATAAAAGATTGATATGAAATAGGAAGTGAATTAATCAGCATATTTACCATTTCTTCATCTGATATCTCAACTCCTACATTTAGAAGTTGATCTCTCAAGTAAACGAGTCTCATTATATGGGTTTGAATTGACTCACCAGCCTTGATCCTTGTATTTTCTATTTGTCTCCTTAAGTGAGCTTTCCTAGTAGGATTTCTGCTCTGAAAAAGATTCTCAAGCTTCAACCAAGCTTGTCTAGAACTTCTGCAAGATTTGATCTATGGTAGAATATGATTTTTAACAGTCATTGCTATGAATGAAAGTGCTAAAGCATCTCTAGCATCCCACCTTGCCTAATCTTCACTAGGAGGAACTATAAGTAAAGATCTACCTGTGACTCTGGATATCGAAGTGGTAACCTCTTCTTCAGTTGATACTGTAATAGTAATTCCAATACCTCTTGAAGCTACTGTGGCTCCTTCTTTGCCTTCTCCTCTGGGTCTTGTTAAGGATACATTGATGATACTCCATAAATCCTTTGTCACTAAAATATTCATCATCATGAAACTCCACATGGGATAGTTAGAAGATCTATCCAACCTGTCCTCAATCTCAATTCTAATCTGACTCATATTAACTAAGTGTGTATGTCTATTATGCTACGATACCAAGTGTTGGAATTCGGGGCCCCAAGATCCTTCCAATACTAAACCCTTTTGAGCATACACACTTAATTAATTAAGATGATAAGTGAGAGATAGAAAGAATGTGATTTTGAGACAAGGATAGGGAACATAAGCTGGATGCTTACTTACTAAAAATAGATGTCAAAATTATAACATGGGAGTACTACTCAACCATATAAAGTGGTGCACTCACTAATGGAAGAATATCCAAGAAGATGATGATACAAAATTTAGATTATGTTGAAATAATCCAAGTGTGTGTGAAGTGAATGAGCAATGAAGCTAACCTTATTCTCACAAAATAGTGTAACAAAATTGTAAATCAACCAACCCTAATTTTGAGATTAGGTTAGAGAAACCCTAAAAACAAAATATAAGGTTAACTCACAAAAGATAGTTACCACCACCTTGTAGAAGACTTCTTGCGCCAAGAGAGTAGCCTCTCCTTCACCAAATCTTCACCTCTGAAGCTTCTGAATCTTCAAAGTCTAGCTTGAGATCTTTTAGTGATTATACATAATGAGCATGTCCCTTCTTTATATAGTAGTTTATGTATCTCTAAAAGCAAGCTTAATAAAGCATAAAACTAGGATTTCTATGATCGCTAACAAAAAACCGGATTCGAAAAGCTAAACGACATCGGCATCTTTTGAAAAGAACATTAAAAAAAATAATGCAATGCCATTGCATGCATTTGGTTGGATTCGAACCCAAGCCGCTTTGAACATAGTAAATTGTTCTCACCACATCGTCGTGCACGATTCTTTTAATTGCATTGTTAATTAGCATTAACACTATCTGATGCACCCACTTGAGTTCCCTTGAGAGAATAGAAAGTCCATTCTCTATAGCTATTGCTGGACCATATGATATTGACTCCAACAATAACCACTTATTCCTTGTAGAGAACAACCAAAAGAAATATGGAAAAGGCATAAAATGAGTGCACATTTACAAAGATCAACTTCAAATACAAATGTAGGGGAATCTTGGAAGAAAACAAAAACCCTAAGAAGCCACGAAATAACAAAAATCAAAGTTTACGGCAAGATAGATAAAAGACACTACAAGTGTGGATATCCAAATGGTTAGTGGATGCTCAAAGATCACAAAAGCATATGTGGATCTCAAGGAAGACAATGAAAAATGCAAAAAGAGGAAGTAAAGACTCACGACAAAGTAAGTCACATCCATGTCAAATCCACCAAAGCATCCAATCAAGACAAAAGGCAAAGAGGACCAAAAAGGCAAAGGAAGCTCCAAAAGCAAGGGAAATATATATGGAGAATTAAAGCCAAGGATGTAATATTATAACCAAAATAGGCAACAACAAGAAAGCATCGGAATACACACTTGGTATGGAGACCAAAAGATCATCAAGGAATGTGCCAATTGAACATGTAACATCATAATTGCGAAGAGAGATGGTGGATGCAATCCAAAGATGAGTAGGTGCTGCTACAACCAGCTTCACACCAGCCAACTGAGACTTCAGAGTTGATTAGTAGACCCTTTGAGCTTCCTAAATCCACCAAAATATCAGGCAAGTACTTTGGAACATGTATCCCAAAAGTTTAAGTCAAGACAGACAAGTTGCAAGATGACTAGCTCCCAAAAACTTGCTATTTTTGGACATACACCTGCTAGAAAAAATGAATAGTGCTCTCAACCTGGTAGGAATTAGATACATTCCTTTTGGGAATAGCAAATAGACTTAGCAAGCTTCCCAATCCTAGCTAAGACACTTCAAATGATGGACTGAGCACTCAGAACAAGATTCATCAATTTCTCGAACATGCCCACCATTCTCGGGGCTCTACAGAGATAGACCAGTGAGCAGTAAAATGCATATATCTCCAAAATTTGAAATCCAATGACCATGAAAATTTATATGAAGACACTAGACAGTAAGATCTATCCAAGGCATGTTGCAGCACTGAAAAAAGGTTGCGTACAACTCGCGATATGACCTTCTAACGTTACTACTCTGAGTGAGTATAGTAGAGAACAAAACAGAGAAGTAGATGATGATAAATGTATAGATTCACATATGATTACAACCACATTGGCAATGAACCTTTGCACAATGGGAGTAGAATGATAGAGCTATGGAGTAAGCTCTTCAATCTCTACAAAATGACATGAAGTGGTCACGTACAAGGCTTGCTAATCACCTCTTCCTTCTTGCTCTTTTTATAGCTATTCTTGGAGGGAGTTTTGAATTCAAATTCGAATGGCTCCACCTAAAAGTGATCCACAAAGTTAGGAGATATTCCCTCAGCTAAAAAATTTGTGGTTTTAGGTAGTTAGAGCCACGAATTTGCTTTTACATCATGGATGAGGTAAGCCATCTTTTTCCTTTTTTCTTTTTTCAATTACAAGAGATAAAATGTACTCTTTTACAAGAGGTGTTCACATGACTACACATGTGACTTATAAATGATCATAATATCAAGCATATCAAGCATGTAGGCTTGGGTAAAATGCACCAACAGCTCCCCCTCAAGCCTACCATTCTTGGCCTCCAAATAAGTCTTCAATTGTCCTTGATTTCTTGCAAGCCAATCATCAACTTGAATCTACTTAACTTTGTACCATCAAGAGCTTTAGTCAACATGTTTGCACATTGCATATCTGTAGAGACATAGGATAGTTGAATATCCTTGCTCATTAGCTTCTCCCTTACATAATGGTAGTGGACTTCAATATGCTTGGTTCTAGCATGGTATACCGGATTAGCTGCTAGATGTAGTGAGCTTCTATTGTCACAAAAAATATGAGGTGTTGAAGAATGAAGTCCAAGATCTGTGTACAAAGACTTTAACCACATGATTTCTTGAGTTGCATTAGCCAAACCTCTATATTCGGCTTCGGTAGAAGATAATGCCACGGTTGGTTGCTTCTTTGATGACCAAGAAATGATTTTTGAACCTGCAAATGATATATACCTGGATGTGCTTCTTCTGTCATCTCTAGATCCGGCCCAATCTGCATCTGAGTAGACCTTTAGCTCAATATCTGAAGTATATGAATAGAACAAACCTTCATTCATGGTCCCCTTTAGGTACTTGAGGACTCTCTTGGCTGCTTCCATATGTGGTCTTCTCGGCTTATGCATAAACTGACTCAATATGCTAACACTATAGCATATATCTACCCTGTGAGTGTTGCATAGTTCAAACTTCCAACCAAGCTTTGATAGCTTGTGATGTCTTCAATTGGCTCTCCTTCATAAGCACTAAGCTTATGATTTTGCTCCATAGGTGTACCTGCACACTTGGTATTTTCCATCTTGAACTTGACGAGCATGTCATGCACATACTTCCTTTGTGTGATGTATATACCTGAATCTGTGTAGATTAAATCCAATCCAAGGAAATAAGTGAGTGGTCCGAGGTCACTTATTTTGAACTCCTTCATTTGACTCTTTACCTGTTTGATTCCTTCAAGATCATTGCCTGTGATAATAATATCATCAACATACACACATAAATAGATCACTTCAGATCCATTCCTCTTTATGAACAAAGAGGTATCCGCCTTGCTAGCTTTGAATCCTTGGTCGTGCAAATAAGTCACCAATCTGAAATTCCAAGCTCTTGGAGCTTGCTTCAATCCATACAAGGCTTTCTTTAGTTTGCATACATAGTTAGGATAATGTGCATCCTCATATCCAAGAGGTTGTGCCATATACACTTCCTCAGAAATCCATCCATTCAAGAAAGCATTCTTTACATCAAGTTGATAGAGATTCCAATTTCTAGATGCAACAAGACTTATGAGAACCCTAATTGTAGGCATTTTTGCAACAAGAGAGAAAGTCTCCTCATAATCAATACCATGGGTTTGAGCAAACCCTTTAGTAACTAACCTTGCTTTGTGTCTATTGATACTTCCATCTGGATTCCTCTTGATTTTGTATATCCATCGAGATCCAATTACCTTCATAGATGGCTTGTTAGGTACAAGCTCCCAAGTGTCATTCTCCTTCAAGGCTTCCATTTCTTCATCCATTGCATCTCTCCAAGATTTCTTGCTTTGTGCTTCTTCGAATGTGGTAGGTTCTTCATTGGTTGAATCCTTTGCAATGTAGATTGAGTGCTTGGTGACCAAAGAAGTATCATAACCAAACCTTTCTGGTTTCGTCTTCTCCCTTGAAGACCTTCTAAGTGTTGATGTGAGCTCTCCGGTCCATATGTAGCATCCTGCATCTTTGCTTTACCTTTGTTCTTCCATAGCTTTAGTCTTTCCAAGTCTTCTAGGTCAATCTCCGAATCACTTTCTTCAATCTGCTTTGGCTCCTTTGGTTGAAGTGATGGAAAATCTTCATCCAAGTCATATGGCAGCTTCAATTTCCTATCATCATCAAACCATGATTTGTTTTCATAAAAAATTACATCTGAAAATCCTTTATTGGTTGGATTGTACAATCTATATCCTTTTTGGTTCTGGTCATAACCAATGAATACACACTTCTCTGCCTTGGGATCCAATTTCCCTCTTACTTGAGAAGGAATGTGAGCATAGGCTAAGCATCCAAAGATTTTACAATGCTCTAGACTAGGCCTTCTTCCATTCCATACTTCATATGGAGTGGTTCTATCTAGTGACTTAGATGGAAGTCTATTTATGAGATATGTGGCTGTAGACACAGCCTCTGCCCATAGGTAGTTTGGCAATCCCTTTTCGTTGAGCATGGACCTTGCAGCTTCGACAATAGCTCTGTTCCTCCTCTCTGCTACACCATTGAGTTTGGGTGTATACCTTGTAGTGACTGCCCTTTTAATGCCTCTTTCATGCAAGAAGGAATCAGATTCAGAAGAGAAGTATTATGCTCCACCATCTGATCTGAGTCTTTTCAACGTCCTACCTGTTTGGTTTTCAACAAGAGCAATATACTTCTTAAAGCAATTAAACACTTCATCCTTGTGCTTCATGAAAAACAAAATGGTCCACCTACTACAATCATCTATGAAAGACACATAATATCTTGAGCCTGATATAGACGGATCCTTACTTGGACCCCACACATCCGTGTGCACTAGATCCAAAGGATTTTGATACATATATCCTTTCTTATTGAAAGGTTGTCTATGAGCCTTGCCGAGTTGACAAGCTTCACACTTATAAATCATGTGTTGCCTTGTGATATTAGGCAAACCAAGTGCACTTTGGTTCGTGCAAATTTGTTTGAGTGTCCTCTCACCAATGTGAGCAAGCCTTTTGTGCCATATCTCCAACTCTGTAAGAGTTTGAGATCCATAGCTAAACAAAGCTATGTTCTTTGTATCTTCCACTTCAAAAGTGAAAAGCCTTCCTGTCTTTTCTCCTTTGGAAATCCTTCTAAAGCCTTGCCTTGAGTCTTCAACATATGCTCCAAATCGATTGAATCTAACCTGCAATCCTTTTTCAACAATCTTTCCAACACTTATTAAATTTTTAGTAATTGTAGGGACATACAAGACTTTGCTTCAGAGGTTCATATTCCCATTTGATGTCTTCACATTACCTATCTTCTCCACTGAGTGCTTTGTGTCATCTCCTGTCTGCACTTCATGCTTGTTATGAGGATCTTCCAAATCAAAAAGTAAAGCCACATTTCCTCCTACATGGTTTGAGCATCCCGAATCAATGTAAAATATGTGATCATCATCCTTACCCTTCTTCACTGATAGATTCATAACCAATAATGAATCTTCTTGACGTTGGTCCTCTGCATAGTTATTATAATCTCTTCTTCCTCTATGGCCACTTTGATAGTTGTTGTTGTTGTAATTGTTGTTGTAGTAGTTGTTGTTGTAGCCTCCATTGTACCTGCCTCTATTTGATCCATAGCCACCTCTATTGAATCCTCTTCCTCTTGAGTTCCTTGGATTCCTTAAACATTCTTCAGTAGTATGATTAGATAAGCCACATATATTGCAAGGTTGAGATGATTGGAATCTCCCCTTGCCTTGCTTTCCACCTCTGCCTCTTCCTCTAGCTCTTCCTCTACCTACAGAGTTTGCTTGGAAAGAGCTACATTCATCTTCATTCTTCCTATTCTTTGACTTGTTCTTGACCTTAGCTTTATCAGAATATAAGGCAGAAGTTTGATTACCTCTTGAGGACTCACCACCTTTGCTAATCTTTGCTTCATGAGTGAAGAGTTGGCCCATGAGTGTGTTGAGGTCGGGTACATGCATATCCATGTATAAATCCATGGATGTTGAGAATGACTCCCACTTGTCGTCTGCTTTGATTCCATTTATGATTTGTCTAATGATTTGATCCTCTTCAATTACCTCTCCAATGCTTCCAAGTTGGTCAGAAATCTCCTTCATCTTTGTGACATAATCAGTCACATTTTCCTTCGGGCTTTTCTTCAGGTGAACTCCATCCACAATTGGTTCTTCCTTGCTCGAGTGTTGGAAGAGAAGAAAGAAGCAAGTGCATTCCAGGTCTCTCTTGATGTCTTGCATCCCTTGACATGAGGTAAAAGAAATTCAAAGATTGAGTTTAAAATATAGGACCTTGCAAGTGCATCCTTCGAACACCAATTTGAAAGTCCTTCCACTTCTTCATGTGATGGTTGCCCTTTGTTCCTCATGGTTGGCATTGCTTCATCTCCGGATATGAATCCATATAGATTCCTCCCTTGAAGGTAAGCCTCCATCCTTAGAGACCATGCCGGGTAGTTGTTTCGATCCAATTTGTTAATTGTTAATCGAAATCCATCTCCCATGTTGCTTGACTATGCTCTGATACCACTGTGAAGAGAGATGGTGGATGCAATCCAAAGATGAGTAGGTGCTGCTACAACCAGCTTCACACCAGCCAACTGAGACTTCAGAGTTTATTAGTAGACCCTTTGAGCTTCCTAAATCCACCAAGATATCAGCCAAGTACTTTGGAACATGTATCCCAAAAGTTTAAGTCAAGACAGACAAGTTGCAAGATAACTAGCTCCCAAAAACTTGCTATTTTTGGACATACACCTGCTGGAAAAAATGAACAGTGCTCTCAACCTGGTAGGAATTAGATACATTCCTTTTGGAAATAGCAAATAGACTTAGCAAGCTTCTCAGTCCAAGTTAAAACACTTCAAATGATGGACTGAGCACTGAGAACAAGATTCATCAATTTCTGGAACATGCCCACCATTCTCGGGGCTCTATAGAGATAGACCAGTGAGTAGTAAAATGCAGATATCTCCAAAACTGGAAATGGAATGATCATGAAAATGTTTATGAAAAAACTAGACAGTAAAAGCTATCCAACGCACGTTAAAACACTGAAAAAGGTTGCGTACTACGCGAGATATGACCTTCTGAAGTTACTGCTCTAAGTGAGCATAGCAGAGAACAAAACAGAGAAGTAGATGATGATAAATGTATAGATTCACATATGATTACAACCACATTGGCAATGAATCTTTGCACAATGGGAGTAGAATGATAGAGCTATGGAGTAAGCTCTTCAATCTCTACAAAATGACATGAAGTGGTCACGTACAAGGCTTGCTAATCGCCTCTTCCTTCTTGCTCTTTTTATAGCTATTCTTGGAGGGAGTTTTGAATTCGAATTCGAATGGCTCCACCTAAAAGTGATCCCCAAAGTTAGGAGATATTCCCTCAGCTCAAAAATTCATGGATTTAGTTAGTTAGAGCCACGAATTTGCTTTTACATCATGGATGAGGTAAGCCATCTTTTTCCTTTTTTCTTTTTTCAATTACAAGAGATAAAATGTACTCTTTTACAAGAGGTGTTCACATGACTACACATGTGACTTACAAATGATCATAATATCAAGCATACCAAGCATGTAGGCTTGGGTAAAATGCACCAGCAATAATTGCACTCATTTTGAGCTGAAAGCACCTAGATTATGCACTATAAGATCACACTTCAAGTCCTCACATTCAGCACACAAGTTCTTCAACTGGTTTAGTGGTGCACATTTCCTTAGAGGAAATAGGAAATAAATTTTACCATAATAATCTAGAACTTCTACTAACACATACTAACAATTCCTTTGGCAACGAGTAAAGTTTATGTTTTCATTCAAAAATAGAAAAAATAAGAAGAAAAATATATCATCAAGTATCCTGCTCTACTCAAACCTGTAAGAGGGAACCAACTTAATAATGAATAAAGATTGTTTGCACACACAAGGATGAAGCACATTTTCAAGACATTCGATAAATTACAATTTTTATTTCATGTAGATGGCTTTCAATGAGTATGAAGCAATGCATCAAGGGGAAGTCTAAGAATTTCCCTTGAAAGCACAATCAAAGCAAGAGTTCATTGGTTCAGAGAAGATCAACCACTAGGTGATCACTTGTTTTTCATCACCATTAGAATCATGGATCAGGATCACTAATTTCCAGTAATGACACAAAACTTCAAAGTACTACAAAAATTGTTGGAACAACAAGCTTTAATTATGCTTGAGGTGAACATGATCTTCATCAAATCCATCATTTGAATGATGCCATATACTCTTTGTAGAGTTTTATTTGCATTCATTTATTGTAATGAGAGTTTGATCATAGGATCACCTTCTTATGTAACTTCAAAAGTATTTATCTTTGTAGAAGGAAATATTAAAAAGCCTAAAACCTAGGAGTTAGAAGTGGTTGGGATTGATTCTCAATCAATCAATCAAAAAGTAGATATGACTTCATCTTTCCCTTTTCCTAGATTATAGGAAAATGTTCCAATCAATCTAAAATACCAAGCTTGCCTAATTTTGAATTCAAATCCATCAAGAAAAGGCATGGTCATATCATCAAGAGTCTATATAAAGACTCCTGAACATTTGTACATTAAGGAGATTGTTGATTTGAATTATTACATATACTCTTTGATCATTGCTTGGTGGCATTTCTGTTCAGTGCTCCTTCCTCATACTCAATCAATGTGCACAAATTGTTGCTCTCTCTACAGAACTCCAAATCTAGTATTTAATCACTCTTTGGAAATTATTAGTTTTTTAGTTTATTTATACTAAATTTCAAGTCATTTGGTTTTTTAATTTTAGAGGAATTCAAGTTTTTTCACTCTCGGGGTCATTCTCTACACATCCCTGAAAAATCGAGATGACACTGGTTCAGTGTTAAGGTAACTCCTCTTTCTATAGTTGTTATAGATTAGGGCTTTATGCATTATAGAAAGCCAACACTATTTATGAGAGTCCTTTAAGAGGAAGTTCTCCAATTGTTACTCTCTTGGTTGCTCTTAGTGTTTGAAGTCACAACTTCCATCTATTTTTAGAAGTTTTTGTGAGCTATTCAAGGTGCAAGTTACTTTTTTTGCATCAACTTGTCCTTGTTGATGTTCCAAAATACCTATTGGGTTTTATTGTAATTACCACAAACCTACAAGGTCTACTTTACATATCCAAAGGGCTAGGGCTGGTCATATGTTGGTTTGCTGGACCAACTTCACCACTTGACAAATCAACTTTCCAAGCCTCTTTAAGCTTCTCCAAATTTCTCTCAGTGGTATCAGAGAAACTTTGAGATGGGACATGAGTTTCCATCAATGATTGAGAAGCTTGATAGACACAATTATGGTGTTTTGAAAATCAAGATGAAGGTTTATTTGCAAGGAAGAAACCTATATGGGATTGTATTAGGTGATGAAGTTATGCTGATTCCAAGATCCAAAGGAGGATCTACTCAAGAGGAAACATATAGGCTCACACTTAGGTGTGCAAGCGATGCTCAAGCAAGGTCATGCATACTCAAATCTATCTCTAACTTTCTACTACCACATATTAGAGGATGCAAGACATCTCAAGAGACTTGGGGTGCCCTAGAGACTTTCTTTTCGCCTAGTACAAAAGCAAGGAATAACCATCTTTGGAATACATTCAAGGAGATGAATACGAGTCCAAAACAAACCATCACTAAGTTTGTTACAAAGGTCGAGGAGTTTGCTGATCAATTTGCATCTGTTGGAGAGCTGATTGAGCAAGAATACATCATGAGGCTAATTCTCGATGGGGTTAGAGGTGACAAGCAATGGAAATCTTTCACCACAGCCTATGATCTCATCATGGATGTGCAAACTCCAAACGTCAACATCTTTCTTGGAAAAATCTTCAATCAAGAGTCCAACAATAGCATAAAGCAAGGTAACTCCTATCATGCTGTATATTCAAATAAGAAGCACAAGAAGTTGAAAGGCAAGCAGAAGGAAGAAGATGAAGAGGAGACTTCCCAAGCCAACTTTGCAGGCATGGTCAAGTGGAAAGTGAAAAAGCAAGGACCAAAGCATGACAACACGAAAGGCCAAAATGTTCAACCTTGTGCCATCTCTGACAAGACCAACCATGCCACTTAGAATTGCTAGTTCAATGGGAAGACCTAGAAAGGAAGTGGAAGAGGTTGATATGACAACAACAGAGGCAGAGGTGGACATAACTTCAACAATAACAATAGAGGCCATAATAGAAGAGACTACAACAATTATTATGAAGATCAACAACATGAAGACTCATTGCTCTTGATCAATCTAAGTCACAAGGAAGGTAAAGAAGATGACCACTTATTCTACATAGATTGAGGATGTTCAAATCATGTTGTAGGCAACATAGCTCTCTTATCTAATTTGGAAAGTCAAAAGCATAGAAATGAATTTCAAACAAGGGATGACACAAAACATAGTGTGGAGAAGATTGGTAACGTTAAAGCTTCCAATGGTAGGAAAAATATTTTGAGCAAGGTATTCTATGTTTCCACTATTACAAAGAACCTAATAAGTGTAGGTCAAATAGTTGAGAAAGGCTTGCAAGTTAGGTTCACCCAACATGGAGTGTTTTTGGAAGATCCATGGCAAGGCTTGAAGAAGATAGCCAGAGGTAACAAGCATGGTGGGCACTTTACTTTTGAAGTAGGAGAAACCAATCACATAGCTCTATTCAACTTTGGGTATCAAACCCTAACTGAGCTTGAAGTGTGGCATAAGAGGCTAGCTCATTTGAAAGAAAGAAACTTGAAAGACATATGCAAGGATAAAAGTGTTCTTGGATTTCCAAACATATCAAAGCAAGACATGATCAACATATGTGATGCATGCCTGATTGGGAAGGCACAAAGACAACCATTCAACCACAAAGGCACATCCACAATAAAGTATTGGACTTAGTACATATAGGTGTATAGGGGCCAAGCCAAGAACCTTAATTATCAAGATCAAGGTATTATATCTCATTTATTGATGATCATAGTCGATGGACTATTTTGTACATTATCAAGAGTAAGAGTGAAGTGCTTGATTGCTTCAAAAAGTATCTAGCACATGTGGAGAACCATACAGGTGGATCACTCAAGAAGCTTAGATTTGATGGAGGGGGAGAATACTTCTCAAAATAGTTTGATGAGTTATTGTAGGATAAAGGTATCAAAAGGGAAGTGAATACTAGGTACTCTCTTTAATTGAATGGAATTGCAGAGAGAAGAAACAAGAGATTGGTTGGATCAGCCAAAACAATGCTTGAAGAGAAGAGGTTGCCACATTATCTATGGGCAGAAGCTATTTCAATTGTTGTGTCCCTTGTCAATAGACTACCATCCAAAGCACTCCAAGGTGTAACTCCTTATGAAGCATGGGATGGTAGGAAACTTAGTTTTGGTCATTGCAAGGTGTTTGGTTGTTTAGCTTATGTTCATGTACCATCACAAATAAGAGGTAAGCTAGATGAAAGGGCAACAAAGGCAGTGTTTATTGGGTATGAATCAACTCAAATGGGTTATAGGTTCTATAATCCTTCAACCAAGAAATTTACTACAAGTAGAGATGTTGTGTTTGAAGAACACAAGTCTTGGTATGATGAAGACAAACAAAAGGTAACTCTACCATATGATCATGATTCTGATTCTCATTAATTAGGAAGCAAGCATGATACACATGTCTAGGATCCAAGAAATAATAGAGATGATGACCAAGATGAAAAGGAAAAGGATTACAAGCTATGGAAGTCAAGCGGCAAAGCAAAGATAAAAGAGTGTGGAGAATGCTCTGAACAAGTGCCTAGAAGGTCAACAAGAGACAAGCAAAAAGGTATGGATATGATTCCACATTTGTTACAAAGCATTCAATCTACTTGTTCCAGGAATCAATTTCAGAGGAAACCTCAACCTATGAAGAGGCAAAGGGAAAGCCTAATTGGGAAATGGCCATGAAAGAAGAAATAGATGCATTGAAGGAGATGGACACTTCGGACTTCGTTTTAATGTCACCCAATAAAAAGGTAATTGTTGCAGATGGGTATATAAGGTTAAAAGAAACTCAGATGGATCAGTTTGCAGGTACGAGGCAAGATTAGTTTGCAAAGGATGCTCATTAACTCATGGTATATACTATGAAGAAACATTCTCACTGGTAAAGAAGACTACAATCATACCATTGATAAGCATAGCTACTACAAGGAATTGGAGAATCCTCCAACTTGATGTGAAAAAGGCATTCCTAAATGCTTGGATAAGTGAAGAGGTATACATGTCACAACCTTGAGGTTTTGACATTCCTAAATCGTTGGATAAGTGAAGAAGCATACATGTCATAACCAACAAGTTTGAAAACACTAATCATACATCTTATGTTTGGAAACTTAAGAAAGCATTGTATGGATTAAAACAAGCTCCTAGAGATTAGAATTACAAGTTGGTTACATACCTTCAAGATCAAGGGTTTAGACCTAGCAACTCAGATGCATCTCTATTTATCAAAGGGATCAAAATGAGGTTATATACCTACGTGTGCATGTAGATGATATTATTGTGATAGGTGATGATCCGCATGGCATTAAAAGGATGAAGATACACATGCAAAAGAAGATGAAAATCATTGACTTAGGTGAGCTCACATATTTTCTAGGTATGCAAGTGATTTATACAGATGAAGGGATGTATCTAACTTAGAGAAGATACATTCAAGACCTACTTGTCAAGTTCAAAATAGATAACACAAAGCTTGCAAGTACACCTTTGGAATTGGCCCATAAACTAAGTGTTTATGAAGGTGAGAAATTTGATGATCCTAAAGAGTATCAAAGCTAAGATGGTAGCCTGATATATGCTACTCAAACAAGGCCAGGCATATCATATAGTGTGGGAGTCAGAGAAGATACGAAAGTAATTTATATAGATGAAGGGATCTATCTAGCTCAGAGACGATACATTCAAGACCTACTTGTCAATTTCAAAATGGATAACACAAAGGTTCCAAGTACACCTTTGGAATTGAACCATAAACTACGTGTTTATGAAGGTAAGCAAATTGATGATCGTAAAGAGTATCAAAGCTTAGTTGGTAGCTTGATATATGCTACTCACAAAAGACCAGACATATCATATAGTGTGGCACTCACCAATGTTAGATAATAAACATATCATATATGCTACTCACAAAAGACCAGACATATCATATAGTGTGGCACTCACCAATGTTAGACATATCATATAGTGTGGCACTCACCAATGTGGATGCATGTCGCAGTAACCTACAAAACACCAATGTTAGATAATAAACATCAAAGCTAGATGGCCTCACATGTAGCAAAGTTGGATGCTCAGTACTCGACCTTGGTGGATGATAGACCAATTGTAGACTGGTTCTTACTTTCCCAAGAGATAGGTCCTCAACCAAGCAAGAATATGTACCCAAAAGTGGACCATCGAGAATCAGGATCAACAGCCCAATCTGAGTGTGAATATCCAATGAGTTTGATGCCCCCTGTGTACCAAAGACCATGATGTTGGGTGAGGGCAAGGTATTGAAGTAGTCTCTAAGTAGCATCCCAATGATTCTGATGAGGATAATGTGAAAAATGAATATCCAATGAGTTTGATGCCCCCTGTGTACCAAAGACCATGATGTTGGGTGAGGGCAAGGTATTGAAGTAGTCTCTAAGTAGCATCCCAATGATTCTGATGAGGATAACTGAGTATGCCAATTGCATAGGCAAATATCGGGTCTAGCATTGGCAAGGTAGAGTCATGAGCCAACAAGATGTCGATAAGTATGCACTTCCACAAGTGATGATGAATCCTCTAGCCTGAAACTTCCATACCCAAGAAGTAGTGAAGTAGTCCAAGATAGGTCATAGAGTATTCAAGGTGAAGTTGTGTGATGATGAATTGGATGTGTTCTTCATTTGAGCCTATCAAGATCAAGTCATCTACATAGAGGATGATGATGGCCACTAAGTACTTGTTGTGATAGATATATATGTCTGCATCAACATTGCTTCAATGGAATCATTTATCTTCAAAGAACTTGTGAATCTTTTCATACCATGCCCTGGGAGCTTGCTTAAGTCTGTAAAGTGCTTTGTGAAGCTTGTAGACTTGATCCTCCTTTTCTTTAATCTTGAAAACATAGTGACTCATATACGTATATAATAACTAACAATAAGACAAATTGATTACATCATCACTGATGTAATGGCACATGAAATTGACGATCGCGTCTGACATGTCCCATTTTAGGTGTTGTCTTTCGGGTGTTGCAAAGTAGGGAAAAAGAACGCTAGTTGTACACCCGATTGTGTGGTCTTCCTCTCTTGATGTTGTGGAGACGATCTTCACGAGTTCTTGGCATGCATATCCATAGGTCCAAAGTGGCTATACTATTACTATCTCTCTCTCTAGAGGATAGATGGTCTACTACTCTCTCTCTCTAGCGGAGAGATTATGAGATTAGTGCTTTCAGATGGTGAAATTAGTAGAGTTCTAGATTCTTCTCTCTCTCTCTCTCAAGGAGGAGCAAGGTGGATACAAAGGAAGATTTAGTCTTTCTCTCTCTTTCTCTCTCTCTCTCTCTATATTTCTCAGAGATGAGTAGCAAAACCTTTGTGGTTGGAGAATACTAGAACTTGATGTCTCGCTCAACTTGTCAAGCTGCTTCTGGGTTGTACAGGCTTGGTTCGCTATTTCTGAGACTCGAGCTTCCCCTATTGAGTGTATAGAGTAGTGTAGACATTCTTGTTTCTTTCACTGAGTCCATGTCCAAGAAGTGTTTCTCCTTCTTTGTTGCGCGAGATATCATTGGATGTAAGTGTATTATAAAAGAATACCAATGGAAAATTGTAGTGACCAGTAGAAATACTAAAAAACTGTTTCCAACATTGGGATGCTTATCTCCTAAAGCTTAACTTTGCCGAGTTCACTGTCTATGATATTACTTCTTGTGGAGTCAAACATGCCGTATGTAGAGGCATTCACTCAAAAGATGGCATCCAACATTAGTCTGTAATCAAAGAGAAAACATTGCTTGACAAGCAAAGAGATTAGAGGTTGTTAGTCAATGTAGTAGAAGCACTACAGCCCCGGGAATGCACAACCTCTATGCCATGGAGTCACTAAGAGATACAATAGCATGGACAACTCTATGTCATGAAGTCACTCAGAGATACAACATGACGTGCATAGAAGGACAGATAGATTCATATTAGAGAGACATCAGATATACAAATGAAGCTTGTGTGCATTAACTTATGAAGAAGCATGAACCATGCTATAGAAAAATATGCTCGAGAAGACTTCACAATTACAAAATGAATGTAGAAATGTTTATAAACACCATAAGTAAAACTGGAAATGCATCATAATCTTTACTCAAAGTGTTTACAAACACTCCTGAAAGCAAAAGATGAATTAAGAGACCCACAAATTGGCGATGCACAATGATAAAATTGATCTAGAAAGACCACACAAAGGTTGGAAGGGAGGGAAAATAGGGGTACGGTGTAAGGTAATGAATGCAAAAGGGTGGGAGGGTGGGAAAAAGGGTAAAGTGAATCCACAAAGAGTATAAAATGATGGCAACACACCTCTCCAAATGAGCGGAGAGCAACACCACCAAACTCAAGCAGCACCACCACATTGACTACCAAATGCACCACCTAGTGCTCTGATACCATATAGAGAGTACATGCACGGAAGAAAAATGAAGAGAAGAGTGTACTCAAAAAAGAAAGAGTGTGAGAGACTCAAAGTGAGTAGACCATGAAATGGGTAAACTCACATGGATTAGAATGTGTTGGAGAGATGGATGGATACCTCAAGGAAGTGAGGTGGTACTGCTAAAACCTGCTTTGTACCTACAATAAATCACTTCGCAATTTGATATTAGGCCCTTTAGCTTGCAAATGAAATCAAGAAAGTACCTATGTACTTTGGCATTGATGCTTGAAACAATTGATTCAAAATATACTACTTCATGAATAGCTAGTGTCACAAAACTTGCTATTTTAATCCATACACCTATTAGTTCTTTGGATCAGTTCTCATAGTACAGTAACAATTGATGCAATTCCTTTTCAAGGAATTTAATTAGGTTAGATAGCTAATTATTGCAAGTGAAATCATCTAAAATGATAAACTATACACTGAGAAATAAGTTTAACAATCTAAGGCTTACCCCAACATTTTAGGGACTCAACAGTACATGAGTAGTGAGTACTTTGACACCGATTTCTCCCCGATGGCTAAACCAAATACCTTGTGATTTTGAAAGCATAAAGTACACCTCATGTTGGCTCCTATATGACCAGAGAAAGTTAATTGTTCTGAGTAGTCATAGCAGAGATGTAAATAGACGTGATCAATGAACTATATGTATTAGAACACATAATTATACAAGATCATTGGCATTGTAATGATGCTCAATGATGACGTAATGAGTAAGCTATGGTGTAAGCTAGTGAAATCCTACAAATGATCAATGGAAGAGCTCTCAATGAAGCAACACTACCGCACGTGTTTTACAAGCCTTTTTATAAGTGTTTTCATCTAAGTTTGAAGTTGAATTTTAAACTTGGCTCCAACTAAAAGTGACTCCTCTAATTTAGGATTTATTCTATCAAATGAGATTCTTAGCTCATACTTCTCCTAACTCCACGAGATGTATGGTTTGACAAGATTCTCTTGATGTAGAAACACTTTACAATGGTAAATGATGAAATGTTACAAGCTATGGTTCATATGAATCACCAAATGCTTCCACATAGTCTTCCATGCTAAGCCAAATGTGAAGGCTTGTATATTTGCATGAATAGCTCTCCCTCAAGCCAAACATATTGGCTTGCATTGCTTCATTAATCTTCTTGTATATCCTGCAATCCAATCATGGTTTTAACCTGCATAGTTTAGTACCATCAAGTGCTTTGGTTAACAAATCAACACACTGCATATTTGTAGATGCATATGCTAATTGAATCTCTCGGCTCAGGAGTTTCTCTCTAACATAGAGATAGTGCACTTCTATATACTTGGTTCTTGCATGATAAATGGGATTGGCTACAAGATGCAAAGAACTTGTGCTATCACCAAAGATCATAGTTGAATGAGTGTGAAGTCCCAAATTTGAGTAGAGCAATCTAATCTAAATGGCTTCTTGTGTAGCATTTGCTAATCCCCTGTATTCAACCTCCATTGAAGATAGAGCAATAATTGGTTGCTTCTTTGAAGACCATGAAATAGGTTTATCACCTGCAAAAGATAAATATCCAGAAGTACTTCTTATGTCATCCTTACATCCTGCCCAATCTGGATTTGAGTACAACTTTATATCTAAATTTGATGTGTATGGGAAGTAAAGTCCATGGTTTTGAGTACCTTTGAGATACTTCAAAACTTCTTTCAGTAGCTTCCAAGTGAGGTGCTCTAGGTTTATGCATGAATTGACTCAGAACACTTACTCCATAACATATGTCAATCCTTGTTAAGGTTGCATAGTTTAGAATCCCAAGTATGCTTTGATAACTTGCAATGTCTTCAAGAAAATCACCTTCATGAGCACTCAATTTATGATTTACCTCCATAGGGGTGCTAGCTACTTTTGCATTCTCCAAGTGAAACTTCTTCAATATGTCCTGCACATATTTTCTTTGAGTTATGTAAATTCTAGAGTTAGTGTATACCAACTCAAGTCCAATAAAATATTTCAGAAACCCTAGGTCACTGATTTTGAACTCCTACATCATCTCGTATTTTATTTGCTTGATGCCATCCGCATCACTACCTATAAGAATGACATCATCCACATATACACATAAATATATCGTTTTTGAATTGTTCTTCTTGACAAACAGAGAAGAATCTGCCTTGCTCATCATGAATCCTTAGTCTTGAAGATAGGCTGTTAACCTATGGTTCCATGCCCTAGGTGCCTACTTGAAACCATAAAGAGCTTTGTTCAATTTGCATTCATGATTTACCTTCGTTGGGTCTTCATAGCTAGGAGGTTGAGCCATGCAAACCTCCTCTGAAATCCACCCATTGAGAAGAATTTTTTACATCTAGTTGATACATATTCCAATTTCTAGATCTAGCTACACTTACCAATATTCTGATGGTTGGCATCTTAGCCAGAGTTGAAAAAGTTTCTTCATAATCTACTCCTTGGGTTTTTTCAAATTACTTAGCCACAAGTCTAGCTTTATACGTGTTTATGGATCCATCTGAGTGATTTTTGATTTTGTAAATCCATGTAGAACAAATTACCTTCATTGATGCTTTCATGGGTACTAGCTCCCAAATGTAATTCTCTTGGAGTGCTTCTCTTTCTTCATCCATAGTGTCCTTCCATTCTGCTTTGGTACTGGCTTCTTCATATGAAGAAGGTTCTTCAAGTGATGAATCCTTAGCAATATAAATAGAATGCTTAATGACTAATGAAGTATCATATCCATATCTGATTTGCTTCTTAATCTCTCTTTGTCATCTTCTTATGGCTTGGTTGGATGACTCAAGTATGTCCTCCAACCTCTTCATCTTCGCCTTGCCTTTTGATTTCCAGGCTTTAAATTCTTCCAAGTTGATGGTGTCCTCCTCATCTGATTTGGTGTCTTCAATTGTGCTCGGCTCCTCCTTGGTGAAGCTTGGAAATTCTTCTTCCAAGTCATATGGTAATTTGACCTTCCCGCATTCACTTTCAAACCAAGAGTCATTCTCATCAAACAGAACATCTCTACTGACCATAAATCCTTTGTTGGATGGATTATAAAACCTTTATCATTTTTATTTATATCATACCCTATGAAGATGCATTTCCCTACCTTAGGGTCTAACTTACCTCTGATTTGAGATGGAACATGCACATAAGCAACAGAGCCAAATATTCCACAATGTTCAAGTGATGGTATCCTACCATACCATGCCTCATAGGGGTTCATCCCATCAAGGGATTTAGAAGGTAGCCTGTTAATAAGATAAGTGGTAGTACAAAAAATCTCTACCCAAAAGTAATTTGGCGATTTCTTTTCATTAAGCATTGATCTAGCTTCTTCCACAATCAATCTGTTCCTCCTCTCTACTACTCCATTTTTCTCAGGAGTATATCTAGTAGTGATCTCCCTTTTGATACCTTTGTCCTGCAAAAATGCATCAAAATCATTGGAGAAGTACTCACCTCCTGCATCTAACCTTATCCTTTTTTAGCTTTTTCGTGTTTGATTTTCCACAAGTGCAAGATACTTCTTGAAACAACTGGACACTTCATCCTTATGTTTCATGAAATACAAGATAGCCATCTACTGAAATCATCAATAAATGACACATAGTACCTTGAGATTGAGATTGAAGGGTTCTTGCTTGGTCCCCAGACATTTGTGTGGACAAATTCCAAATAATCCTCATGCATATAGCCTTTCTTCGTAAAGGGTAACCTGTGTGATTTACCAAACTGACATGCACCACATTTATAGATCATATGTTGCTTGGATACATTAGGTATCCCAAGCACACATTGATGTCTACAGATCTGCTTCAATGTTCTCTCACTAATGTGCCCTAATCTTTTGCGCCATCTCTCTAACTCAGATAGAGTTTGATCCTTATAATTGTAAAGTGCAATGTTTCTAGTGTCCTCAAGCTCAAATGTGAAAAATGTACCTGTTTTCTCTCCCTTGGCAATTCTTCTGAATCCATGTTGGGGGTCCTCCACAAAAGCTCCAAATTTATTGAACCTAACCTACAAACCCTTTTCCATTATCTGTCCAACACTCATCAAATTCTTTGTGATAGTAGGTACATGAAGAACTCTACTCAATAGATTCCTATTCCCATCAGAAGTTTTGACATTTCCTACCTTGACAACTGAATGCTTGGTATCAAAACTGCTCTGCACTTGGTGCTTTCCCTTGGGTTCCTCAAGATAAAAAAGGAGAGCTACATTGCCTCCTACATGGTTCGAACAACCTGATTCAATATAGAAGAGGTGCTCATCATTCATACCTTGTTTTGAAGTCATGTTCATAATGAGAAGAGAATCCTCTTGATCCTCTGTATAGTTTTTGAAGTCTTTTCTTGATTTGTATCCTCCTTAATAATTTTTGTTGTAGCCATGGTTGTAACCTTGATTGTGGTTCAATCTTCCTCTTGATTATGAGTAGCCACCTCTTTGATATCCTCTTCCTCTCTCGTTCTTGAAGTTCCTATAGTACTCATTTGTTGTGTGATTAGACAGTCCACATATATTGCATGGTGAAGAGTTGAAAGGTCTCCCCCTAACTTGCTTACCTCCTCTGCCCCTTCCTCTTGAATTCCTACCTCTCCCTGCATAGTTAGCTTGAGAAGTGGTACCTTCATTTTCAACTTTCTTGCTCTTTCCTTTATCCTTAGACTTTCCTTTATCTGTATAGGGGGTAGAAGAATTGTTATCTCTTGATGGTTCTCCATTTTTGTTGAGCTTGGCTTCATGGGTAAAGAGTTGTCCCATGAGAGTGGTAAGATTAGGGATTTTCATATCCATATAAAGATCCATAGCAGTTGTGAAAGCTTCCCACTTATCATCTGCCTTGATGCCATTGATTTTGTGTCTCAATATTTGCTCCTCTTCAATCTCCTATCCTATGCTTGCCAATTGATCATCCACATTGTTTACTTTGGTCACATACTCTGAAGAATTTTTCTTAGGTTGCTTCCTTTGACTAGTAAACTCCATCCACAATTGATTTATCCTAGCTCTTGTATTGGAATAAAAATATGAAGATAGAGTATCCCAAGTCTCTTGGGAAGTTTTGCAATTCCTAATGTGAGGAAGAAGGAAGTTAGAAATAGAGTTAAGTAGATATGACCTGGCTAAAGCATCTTTGGCACACCATGAGTTGAGCCTTTCTAGCACCTCTCTTGTAGGTTGACCTTTGCTTTTGAATATGGGAATCTCCTCATCTTCTGATATCCTCAAGGACCATGCTAGATAATTATTCATGTCCAATTTATCAATGAAAGAAGGGAAACCATCTCCCATTTTACCTCAACTTGCTCTGATACCCTTCTTGGAGAGATGGATGGATACCTCAAGGAAGTGAGGTGGTACTGCTAAAACCTGCTTTGCACCTACCCTAAATCAATTCAGAGTTTGATAGTAGGCCTTTTAGCTTGCAAATGACACCAAGAAAGTAACTATATCCAAGAAAGTAACTATGTAGTTTGGAGTTAATGCTTGAAACAATTGAATCAAAACAAACTACTTCATGAATAGTTAGTGTCACAAAACTTGCTATTTTAGTCCATACACCTCTTGATTGTTTTGCTCAATGCTCACAGTACAATAACAATTGATGAAATTCCTTCTGAAGGAATTTGATTACCTTAAATTTCTATTGATTGCAAGTGGAATCATCTCAATGATAAACTAGGCATTGAGAAATAATGGAGGTTGGAGGACATACTTGAGTCATCCAACCAAGCCATAAGAAGATCACAAAGAGAGATTAAGAAGCAAATCAGATATGGATATGATACTTCATTAGTCATTAAGCATTCTATTTATATTGCTAAGGATTCATCACTTGAAGAACCTTCTTCATATGAAGAAGCCAGTACCAAAGTGGAATGGAAGGACGCTATGGATGAAGAAACAGAAGCACTCCAAGAGAATTACATTTGGGAGCTAGTACCCATGAGAGCATCAATGAAGGTAATTTGTTCTACATGGATTTACAAAATAAAAGATAACTCAGATGGATCCATAAACATGTATAAAGCTAGACTTGTGGCTAAGTAATTTGAAAAAACCCAAGGAGTAGATTATGAAGAAACTTTTTCAGCTCTGGCTAAGATGCCAACCATCAGAATATTGGTAAGTGTAGCTAGATCTAGAAATTGGAATATGTATCAACTAGATGTAAAAAATTCTTTTCTCAATGGGTGGATTTCAGAGGAGGTTTGCATAGCTCAACCTCCTAGCTATGAAGACCCAACGAAGGTAAATCATGAACGCAAATTGAACAAAGCTCTTTATGGTTTCAAGTAGGCACCTAGGGCATGGAACCATAGGTTAACAGCCTATCTTCAAGACTAAGGATTCATGATGAGCAAGGCAGATTCTTCTCTGTTTGTCAAGAAGAACAATTCAAAAACAATATATTTATGTGTATATGTGGATGATGTCAAGAAGAACAATTTAGAAACGATATATTTATGTGTTCTCTTACTGCGCATGATAATACTATCAAATCTAGATTATTCAACCTTTGAATCAATTTTGACTAAGAAAATTTCTCAAATTACAAAACTTGAGCGATCATTTCCTCAATCTACCGTTCAAAAACTTTCAATCCTAATGAACAATCAAACCCAAATATTAGGAGATGCGTTTGGTGCGATGCCATTGACCATCTCACATGTGCATGTGAGCTTTGAAAGAAGCTAAAGAGCAAAGACTTTTGATTTATATTGATACAAAATTATGTGACTATAGGTCCTGCTTGCCTTTAACTCTAAATTAGTCAAAAGGGGGTATGAAAAATTATATGAGAGTCTTTCAACCTCTAACTTAGGGTCCTCTATTGTTAAACTACAGAGCATGGATAATTGTGCCCAAGAACCTGACCAATCTAATAAGAATTAAAAGTATTCCATAGAAGTTCTAGTCAAGGAAGTAGATGCAATTATGTAGAAGAGAATTAGTTGTATTTATTGGATTTTGTGTAAGTGCATTGCATGCAAATATTTATTTGAGATGATGATTGATTTTAAAAGAGAAGATGAGAAGGATTTCTTCTTGAAAGACTTACCAATTTTATGATTGTGTTTTATACCTTAATTCCAAGTACTCATTTCATGAAAAGCTTAAAAGTTTTTAACTTGATTTGAAATTGTAATATGCTAGAAGAAAACAACTTTTATTTGTATACATTGAGCATGAATTGACAAATTTTGAATTCAAAATTGATCATAAGGAATTTTTGATGAACCTTCTGTTTCTCATTTCGGGATTGGCCCATTAAAGATGATGTGCAAGTTTAGTAGGGGCAAATGTCAGAATCTCTCCTTATCTTGATAAAAGGTTGAGCAAATTTCTTGCTAGAGAATGTAAATCTTCATTATCTGTGTAATGATCGTTACTTAAAAGATGATAAAAAACTATCTACAATTTCTCTTTCCTTTCCAAGGAGGACTTGGATGAGGAGAATTGATATCAAGCTTTTCTAAGATTGATGATCAAAAGGTTATACAAATAGAAGAACACTTATTATAAGAGATGTTTTAGAATATTACAATCTGAAAAGGACCCTTCTCTATCGAAATTGAATTGGAAACATGGTCTAAGCCAATTAAAACACATTGTGGAGGGATTTTAGGAGGAACTCGGAGAAAGTAAATGCAATTGTGAAGTGGATCTATGGAGATTGAGGAACATTAAGGATGATGAAGTTACTTCGTCTTGTTATTCATTAACCATATTATTCACGTGAGGATCATTGTGCAAAAATTCTATTTCTTACTTTGCTCAAATTCGAGTGTCTTCCTTCATATTCGCTAAGCATACATGAATTCAAATATTTCTCTCATGTATTATCTCTTCGCCTTTGTAGATTTCGAAGTTTCATCAACGAGACGTTTACATCTTTGTTCTATGTTGCACGCACGAACTATTATCATATGTATTATCCTAGTTGATAAAGCATTACTTTGGCATACAGACGATGTGAGTTCAAGTTCTAAAATGTGCATCCTCTTTGATGAACTATTTTAATCGGGAGCGTTTGATAAGGTTGAGCATCTTGAATTTTATGCATATGAAGGCAATGAATTGGGCATAAAGATAATGCATTTGTGAAGAATCAATAAATCAAGGCTCAAACATGTGTATTGTAATGGTTAAACTGCAATATAGAGGTCATATCAAGTTACAATTTCATACTATCTCATTGAAAAGATAATCTTACTTATTCAAAGAATCGACTTATTATTCATTAGAATTGACAAATCTTTCACAATGATTGTCGATTTATTTTCAGAGATTGTCTTTTGAAGAGATACGAGTTACTTTACATTACTTAGTGATTGATTCAAAAGTCGCAACTTTTTGAAAGATCACAAACTTGATTCATTAAACTCGAATTCAATTGACATTCTTGTTGGAAATGGGGTAGGCCTCAATAACAATTAATCATACGTTTACAAGATCTAACAACACATGAACCTTAGCATACACACCTTAATAAGAAGATGAGTAAGAGATAGAGAGATAATAGATGAGATTTGCGAAGTGTACGATAAGGTAGGATGCTCACCTACAATACTAAAAAAGAAGATGAATAAGACATAGAGAGATAATAGATGAGATTTGCGAAGTGTACGGTAAGGTAGGATGCTCACCTACAATATATTATATTCCAATGTCAAATTACAATGTGTAATTATGATTCAAAGTGACAATATCTGAATCTAGATAGAAATAGGAACTAGATACAAGAAATTGGTTGCCTAAGAGGTATGAAGAGAGTGTGTGTGTGTGAATATGGAGAATATGAAGATTTTAGAATTCTTGAACAAGAAAACCCAAATTTTGATTATCCCTAAATAAAAAGCTAATGAATGAACAAGTGAGAACGGAAATAGAGTTGTTACTCACAATAACTTAGCAAGTGATATTGATGGTTGGCTGATATGAACTCCTTCAGATGTCTCCATATGTAGAAAAAATCCTCCAACAACGTATGAACTCTTCCTCCAAGAGGGGCTCCAAGGTCTCCTCCTTGAGTTGATGAGATCCTTGAGTGATGCTTCAGAAGATTATCACGTAATAACCCATGGACCTTTTTATATAGGATTTTTAACCCCTTGGAAAGCATTCTAAAAACATGATTGCCACCCAGAAAAACTATGCTTGTATGAAAAAGCAATTATTGCTAGTTCTAACGATCCCAAATAAACAATGCTCAAAAACTAAGAAATCTTTCTTTAATTTTTTAATTTGGGATGTGTCACTTTGCTCGTATGTGGGTTTCAAACTAGGGTGGCATGGTAGAGAGGCAATTACTCTAGCCACATTCCCCTGTGCCATTTATTGAAGAGGGAGCTATAGCATATCCTACATATGCTACAATTTGACATTTTATCGAAGAGTCCCCCTTCAATTTCATAATGGTACAAGATTTAATAACCTATAAAACTTTTGATATTTTTAAATATCTATTAATTGACTTTTGTTGAATTTTAAGCTAACTATGCATGAACCTAGATACTAGAGAAACTGCAAACTTAATGTTTGAACATGTATTACATAGTATATCAAGCAACTAACTACTTGACTATGTAATGTAGCATCAAATGGTTTTGAATATGCTTTTCGATTGTAATGACACATTGATATCCATAGGTGTGTCATAGGCTTGGAATCTATCATCTCAGACCTTTCCAATAATTTCTCAATGTATTCATATTGTGTCATTTAGATACACTCATCTTTGTACTAGAATTCAATCCCAAGATAATAATGAAAAATACCTAAATCATTTACATCATATCTACGATTAAGTTCTGCTTTAAAATATTGAAGGTCTAAATCCTTGGGACCTATCATGATCATATCATCAACATATATGATAATAATAATCAAAACATCTTTCTCAACATTAACATAAAGCCTAAGAGCTCCAAGTACGTTTTCAAAAGCAATAGATAGAAGATAGACCATTTTCTTTTCTTTTGATTTTGAATATCCACTTCACACAAATAGTTTTCTTACGTTTTGGTAACTTACAAAGCTTCCATGTTTGATTCTTATGAATAGAATCAGTCTCTTCTTGTATAGCTTTCTTGAATATAGGACTATGTAGTACATCTTGAACACTAGTTGGTTCATTCTCAGCTAAAGTAAGAGCTAAAATATTGTGAATCTCAAAATGTTCTACATAATTTACTTGCTCTCTTTGTTCTATTAACTTGGTCTCTTTGTTCTCTCCTTGTTTAACTTCTAGCTCTTCCAGTGTATTCTTTTATACCACTCTCCTTCCAGGTTTTCATATAACCACTTTGGTGTATCCCTTGAAAAGTGGTGGAATCATTTTTGGTTCTTTAGTATCTCTTTCTTCTGGAACTCTAGAATCTTCTCCATCTTCATAAGTCATAACTTCAAGAGGTATTTACGATGGACTATGTACTTTGTACCTAAGCTCACGATGTCTTAGGAACTTGTGATGAAGGAGACTATACCTCAATCATCAACAAGTGCATAAAGTGGTGGATTGATATACGCACTCAATTATCAATCCGTGGACTTAGTGCATATCAAGTGTATGAAGACATGTGCTATCGTGATGGTAAATGAAATGAATGTGCAAAGAGTCTATGGAAATTAGGTCTCACCACCTCTCACATCACCTCTCTCACTAAAAAAGTGTATCATGATACTTTTTACAACAACAATCACAAATCAAGCCATATCTCAGAGCTTCGATATCATAATATAGTCAATAGAAGGTCCCTTTTGAAGCTCTTAATGAGATGCATCTAATAATTGTATCTTTGTCTTAATAAAAAAAACATACATCACGTTATGAGAAAAATACAGTGTGGCAAGAAACATCAACTCTTTCTCCACAACTCATCAAGCTTCACACACACACTACAATGGAAAAAACAATAGGGAAAGGGGTAGATAACATCTCTAGACACACATTTCATGCACCATACATGCATACAAGCTCATGGAGAAGAAGATACACAGATAAGAAGAAGAAAATTCACAATTTTAGGTTGTTAGTTCTCCACAATGCCAAAAAGTTCTTTCCAAAGTGTCCCCAAGTGACTTATATACATGTGCCCTAAAAATGGTCCTTTCACATAGGTGATCGGTACATTTTCTAAAATTCACTGAATTCCTACTATTGTACAAGGTTAATATTACATTCTTCAAGGACCCATGCAACTAGAGAACTCATCTAGAGCATTTACATGGATTTTTGAAGTTTTACAAAGGAGTTTTTTAAAGAAATTGGGCTAAAAAATTAAAATTATGGGACCCACTTTTGTTCACTTATTTTTCTTCCAACACCCTCCTCCTCTTAGTCTCTATGATCCCTTGACAAGCTTTGCACTAGTTGTATTGGCACATGGTTACACACTAGGGTTGCTATATTAATTCGAGTTACCATGCATGCAACCGATGGCTAGTAAGGTATCACATTTCGTGACCCTTTTCTCCTTTTTCAGCCTCTTGTTGTTGCTTAAAAGGTCCTAATTTTTACTTCTTTGTTCACACTATTCGAGACCTTGGTGCATTCGCCTTGCATGTGTCCTTTCTTTGTTTGTGCCTTCTTTAGTCTAACATCTGCCCCTATGTGGCTTTGGGCATGGAATGAACTTTTTCATTGAAATATTTTCTTTTTTGATTTTCTTATTATTCTTCTTTTGCTCATTCCTCCATGTTGGATGAGATGGTGGATAGATTCTAGAGATGGTGGTGTTGCAAAATCCTGCTTCATACTAGCCAAGAACAATTTGTGGAGAGCATAGTAGACCCCTTGAGTTTTCCAACAATCTCAAATAATCACCTATGTGCTTTGAACCATGATCTTCTATTCAAAGGATAAAAAAAAATGAGTAGAAACTTTAACTAACTATCAAAACTTGCTATTTTGGTATCTACACATATTCAATAAAATGAACAATGCTCTCAACTTGCTAGTAGTTGACTAAACTCCTTTTTGGATTATCCACCAAACTTTAGATAAGTACCAATCACAAGTTATTTCAACAAAAAATAATCAAGTGTACACTGAGAATGATGCTTAGCAAGTTAGAAGACTAGCCTGACATTTTTGGAGTGCTACAGTTTGTAAACAAGTGATCAATACTGTGAAGATATCTAGAGATTGAGAAAAGAAATGATAATGAAACTCTATAGCTATGAAGTGGACAGTGTGTTGAATCCATAGCCCTTTAAAGCACATAAAATGGTCAAGTGTGCACTGAGAACAAGCTATGAGAAGTTCACTGTTTTGAGATGATCATGGGAGAGAACTGAAGTAGAGAAATGATCAATGTATATGTATTAAATCACATAGAACACAAACGAAATTGGCAATGTAAAATTACACACTGTGAGGGTAGTGATAGACCTATGGAATGTAATCTCTAATCACAAGAAATCCCTCTCAATTGATCTCCAAATTGGGCTCCCTTTCAACACAATATTTTGATCCAATTTTATAGCTAGAGTTGGAGCCAACTTTTCAATTGAAATTCAAGTTCTCACCATAAAGTGAGTACTAATCTTTAGGCTTTACTTTCGCATCTATCAACTATCAAGAATTCGAGATTTGACTCCTCCTAACTCTAGATGGGATTAGTGCAATCAACATATGCACTTTTAAAAGGATAAAAGTAAATGACTTTTACAAGAGAGTAATCATATGTGACTATATGAGATGAATGCTAATCTGCCAAGTATGTAGGCTTGCGCTCATTTGTACCAATAGCTCCCCCTCAACCCTAACATGCTTGGTCCCCATTTCTCTTTGATTTTCTGCAATCCAGTCATCATCTTGAACTTGTTCATCTTAGTTCCATCCAAAGACTTTGTGAGCATATATACACATTGCATATTTGTAGATACATACAACAATTGGATGTCCTTTTTTAGTAGCTTCTCTTACATAATCCTAGTGCACTTGAATGTGCTTAGTCCTTGCATGATATATAGGATAAGCAGTCAAATAACATGAAATGGGGCTATCTCTGAAGATCATTGGAGTATAAGAATATAATCCCAAATCTATGTAAAGTAACTTGAGCCACATAGCCTCTTGTATTGCATTTGCTAAGCCTCTATATTCTGCTTCTATTGATGAAAATGCTACAATTGGTTGTTTCTTTGATGACCATGATATTTAATTTGAACCTAAGAAAGATAAGCAGCTAGAGGTGCTCCTCCTATCATCCTTGGAGCCAGCCAAAACTGCATCACAATACATCTTGATATCCAAATTAGAAGTGAATGGATAGAACAACCCTTCATTTATGGTACCTTTTAGATATTTTGCAAGAAAATACGCCTACATGACTCAAGTTATAGCTTGTGAAGAACCTAACTTTTTTGAAGAAGCAAATAAGCATACGGATTGGATTGAAGGCATGGAGGAGGAAGTCAAAGCACTTGAAGAAAATGATACTTGGTCATTGATGCCAAGAACAAAGGACATGAAAGTCATTGGCAACAAATGGGTGTACAAGGTAAAGAGGCATGCAAATGGGAGCATATCTAGGTATAAAGCAAGGCTGGTTGCCAAAGGTTTTGCTCAAGTCTATGGCATAGGATTTGAGGAAACATTCAGTCCAGTAGCTAAGATGTCCACCATCAGAAGTTTGATTGCAATTTCAGCCTCAAAAGGTTGGAAGATGTACCATTTGGATGTGAAGAATGCTTTCCTAAATGGAGAGCTTGAAGAGGTAGCCTTCATGGACTAGCCCCAAGGCTTTGAAGATGAGAGGTTTCCACATCATGTATGTAGGTTAAAGAAGGATTTTTATGGACTCAAGCAAGCCTCAAGAGTTTGGAACCAAAGACTTATGGATTACTTGGTAAAATGTGGATACAATTAGAGTCATGCACATCACTCTTTGTGACCAAGGAAGGTAGCAAACTTTTTTCTATTTGTATATATGTTGATGATTTGACCATTATAGGGGATGATGAAGCCAACATCAAGGACATAAAGAGGAAGCTTGGATGTGAGTTTAAAATCTCAGATTTAGGGATTTTAAGGTACTTCCTTGGGATTGAAGTACTCTATAAAGAGGAAGGTATATACTTGATGCAAAGGAAATACATTCTTGATCTTTTGAAGAAGTTTGGCTTCTCTGATTGCAAGCCCATTTCAAATCCATTAGAAGTAAATGTTAAACTAAGTGCTCATGAAGGTTAAGAGCTGAACGATGTGACCATGTATAGGTCACTTATTGGGTCTCTCTTGTATGCTACTATGACAAGACCTCATATTGCACATGTAGTTGGAGTGTTATCTCAATTTTTGCAAGCACCAAGAGTACCTCATCTTGTTGCAGCCAAAAGGGTACTTAGGTACCTCAAAGGATCAGTGAATGAAGGTCTACATATCCATTTGATGATGGATTAAATGTAAAAGCTTATTGTGATGCTGATTGGGTAGGTTCCAAAGATGAGAGGAGAAACACTATTGGATATCTTATCATGCTAGGGAAGAAGACCGTCTCACGGATGTCAAACAAACAACCAACCGTGGCTCTTTCATCGCTCAAAGCTGACTATAGAGGCTTAGCACAAGTCTCATGTGAGTTCATGTGACTAAAGAATTTGTTTGTTGATCTTGATTTGCAGGTTAAGCAAGTACCAATTTTTTGTGACAACATGAGTAGCATATGCTTGGCTCAAAATCTCGTGTTCCATGCAAGGTTGAATCATATAGAAGTGCATTACCACTTTATTCAAGAGAAGATCATGTCAAAGGATGTCAAGGTGGAACATGCCAACACAAAGGACCAATATGGAAATATGTATACCAAAGCATTGGATGGAGTAAAGCTACAACACGTCAAGGCATGCATTGTAATGAAGGACCTAGGCATTGAGACTTGAGGGCGAGTGTTGAAAATCAAGTCTCAATCATGCAAAAAAAGCTCAACCATAAGTTTTGCAAGTGGACCAATAAAAAAAGAGAGCCCAAAATCGTGGAATAAAGTTATAAGCTCCACCCAACTCAATTAAATTCAAATCTCATCAAATCAGCCACCAAAAAGTGCACCTACACTGATTGGTGGGTGGTTAGCTATATTGTAGGAAAAATAAAACCCTATATAAGCATCATCCCACCTTTCTTTCTTGAGTTGTATGCATTCCATGAGTTTTCCCACTTAGTTTAGTGAAGTCATAAACTCGAGCAAGCAGCCCCATTGCTTGCTTACCTCATTTTCTCATGCTTTTGCTCCTCTCTATCTAGAGATGTAGTTAGGCTTTTCCAAATCTGATTGTAGTAGATTGAAGAGCATTGATTGCTCTCTCATTTTACTCATTTTCATTTATTTAAAGCTTCATTTTGTCTCTCATATTGTGCGCTGAAGTCTTCCAAAGTTTCAAGTTATTTGGCTGAGTGAGTTGTGAGAAATTGCCAACTTTGTGAAGGTATATCTCTCCACATAGGCAGAGAGTGTTGCAAACAGGTAGCCTATTTTGTAGAGGGTGATTCTCCCAGCTCGGATATGCATTTGGGATGATTTAAAGCTTGTTCGGTAGCTTGTATAGTCTACTACAAGTTTGAGAAATTTCATTTTAATTCTCTATACTAGTGCAGAGAAAACATCATAACAGTGAGCATATATCACTACTTGTGGACCTAGTGGAGGGCAGCCATCTTCCATTTTTGCATTGGGGTGTAAGAATCATCCCCCATCACCTACTCCATGCTCTTGGAAAGCTCATTCTATTGGTGCAAATATACAAGCCTTCACATTTGGCTTAGCATGGAAGACTATATGTGGAAGCATTTGATGATTCATATGAACGATAGCTTGTAACATTTGATCATTTACCATTGTAAAATGTATCTACCTTGAGAGAATCTTGTAAAACCATTCATCTCGTGGAGTAACCATACATCTCGTGGATTTAGGAGAAGTATGATCTACGAATCGCATTTGATTGAGTGACTCCTAAATTAAAGGAGTCAATTTTAGCTGGGGCCAAGTTTGAAATTCAAATCCAAACTTATATGAAAACACTTATAAAAAGGCTTGTAAAAAAACTCGTGGTAGTGTGGCCTCATTGAGAGCTCTTCCATTGATCATTTGTAGGATTTGAGTAGCTTACACCATAGCTTACGCATTTCATCATCATCATTGAGCATCATTACAATGCCAATGATCTTTTATAATCATGTGTTATAATACATATAGTTCATTGATCATCTCTGTTTACATCTGTGCTATGACTACTCAGAATAGTGAACTTTCTCTGGTCATATCTTAGTGAATTCTCAACCAATTTACATGATCTAGAGATTTTTTGAACCATCTTGACGTCTACTTTATGATGTCAAAATTTCAAGGTATTTGGTTCAGCTATCTCAGAGATATCCTCATCGAAGTACTCATTGGTCATCTACTGTTTAGTCCCTAAAAAGTCAGGGATAAGCCTTAGATTGCTAAAATTATTTCTGAGTGCCTAGTTTATCATTGAGATGATTCCACTTGCAATCAGTAGAAATTTAAGGTAATCAAATTCCTTCAGAAGGAATTTCATCAATTGTTATTGTACCGTGAGCATTGAGCAAAACAATCAAGAGGTGTATGGACTAAAATAGCAAGTTTTGTGACACTAATTATTCATGAAGTAGTTTGTTTTGATTCAATTGTTTCAAGCATCAACTCCAAACTACATAGTTACTTTCTTGGATATAGTTACTTTCTTGGTGTCATTTGCAAGCTAAAAGGCCTACTATCAAACTCTGAATTGATTTAGGGTAGGTGCAAAGCAGGTTTTAGCAGTACCACATCACTTCCTTGAGGTATCCATCCATCTCTCCAAGAGTGGTATCAGAGCAAGTTGAGGTGAAATGGGAGATGGTTTCCCTTCTTTCATTGATAAATTGGACAGAAATAATTATCTAGCATAGTCCTTGAGGATATCAGAAGATGAGGAGATTCCCATATTCAAAAGCAAAGGTCAACCTACAAGAGAGGTGCTAGAAAGGCTCAACTCATGGTGTGCCAAAGATGCTTTAGCCAGGTCATATCTACTTAGCTCTATTTCTAACTTCCTTCTTCCTCACATTAGGAATTGCAAAACTTCCCAAGAGACTTGGGATACTCTATCTTCATATTTTTCTTCCAATACAAGAGCTAGGAGAAATCAATTGTGGATGGAGTTTACTAGTCAAAGGAAGCAACCTAAGAAAATTTCTTCAGAGTATGTGACCAAAGTAAAGAATGTGGATGATCAATTGGCAAGCATAGGATAGGAGATTGAAGAGGAGCAAATATTGAGACACAAAATCAATGGCATCAACGCAGATGATAAGTGGGAAGCTTTCACAACTGCTATGGATCTTTATATGGATATGCAAATCCCTGATCTTACCACTCTCATGGGACAACTCTTTACCCATGAAGCCAAGCTCAACAAAAATGGAGAACCATCAAGAGATAACAATTCTTCTACCCCCTATACAGATAAAGGAAAGAGCAAGAAAGTTGAAGATGAAGGTACCACTTCTCAAGCTAACTATGCAGGGAGAGGTAGGAATTCAAGAGGAAGGGGCAGAGGAGGTAAGCAAGGTAGGGGGAGACCTTTCAACTCTTCACCATGCAATATATGTGGAATGTCTAATCACAGAACAAATGAGTACTATAGGAACTTCAAGAACGAGAGAGGAAGAGGATATCAAAGAGGTGGCTACTCATAATCAAGAGGAAGATTGAACCACAAGCAAGGTTACAACCATGGCTACAACAAAAATTATTAAGGAGGATACAAATCAAGAAAAGACTTCAGAAACTATACAGAGGATCAAGAGGATTCTCTTCTCATTATGAACATGACTTCAAAACAAGGTATGAATGATGAGCACCTCTTCTATATTGAATCAAGTTGTTCGAACCATGTAGCAGGCAATGTAGCTCTCCTTTTTTATCTTGAGGAACCCAAGGGAAAGCACCAAGTGCAGAGAGGTTTTGATACCAAGCATTCAGTTGTCAAAGTAGGAAATGTCAAAACTTCTTATGTGTACGTTAGGCTCAGAAAATTTGGAGCTTTTGTGGAGGACCCCCAACATGGATTCAGAAGAATTGCCAAGGGAGAGAAAACAGGTACATTTTTCACATTTGAGCTTGAGGACACTAGAAACATTGCACTTTACAATTATAAGGATCAAACTCTATCTGAGTTAGAGATATGGCACAAAAGATTAGGGCACATTGATGAGAGAACATTGAAGCAGATATGTAGACATCAATGTGTACTTGGGATACCTAATGTATGCAATCTAAGGCTTATCCCTGACTGTTTCCGCACTAAACACTAGATGACCAATGAGTACTTCGATGAGGATTTCTCCAAGATAGCTGAACCAAATACCTTGAAATTTTGACATCATAAAGTAGACGTCAAGATGGTTCAAAAAATCTCTAGATCATGTAAATTGGTTTAGAATTCACTAAGATATGACCAGAGAAAGTTCACTATTTTGAGTAGTCATAGCACAGATGTAAACAGAGATGATCAATGAACTATATGTATTATAACACATGATTATAAAAGATCATTGGCATTGTAATGATGCTCAATGATGATGATGAAATGCGTAAGCTATGGTGTAAGCTACTCAAATCCTACAAATGATCAATGGAAGAGCTCTCAATGAGGCCACACTACCATGAGTTTTTTTACAAGCCTTTTTATAAGTGTTTTCATATAAGTTTGGATATGAATTTCAAACTTGGCCCCAGCTAAAATTGACTCCTCTAATTTAGGAGTCACTCCATCAAATGTGATTCGTAGATCATACTTCTCCTAAATCCACGAGATACATGGTTACTCCACGAGATGAATGGTTTTACAAGATTCTCTCAAGGTAGAAACATTTTACAATGGTAAATGATCAAATGTTACAAGCTATCGTTCATACGAATCATCAAATGCTTCCACATATAGTCTTCCATGCTAAGCAAATGTGAAGGCTTGTATATTTGCACCAATAGAATGAGCATTCCAAGAGCATGGAGTAGGTGCTGGGGGATGATTCTTACACCCCAATGCAAAAATGGAAGATGGCTGCCCTCCACTAGGTCCACAAGTAGTGATATATGCTCACTGTTATGATGTTTTCTCCGCACTAGTATAGAGAATTAAAATGAAATTTCTCAAACTTGTAGTAGACTATACAAGCTACTGAACAAGCTTTAAATCATCCCAAATGCATATCCCAGCTGGGAGAATCACCCTCTACAAAATAGGCTACCTGTTTGCAACACTCTCTGCCTATGTGGAGAGATATACCTTCACAAAGTTGGCAATTTCTCACAACTCACTCAGCCAAATAACTTGAAACTTTGGAAGACTTCAGCGCACAATATGAGAGACAAAATGAAGCTTTAAATAAATGAAAATGAGTAAAATGAGAGAGCAATCAATGCTCTTCAATCTACTACAATCAGATTTGGAAAAGCCTAACTACATCTCTAGATAGAGAGGAGCAAAATCATGAGAAAATGAGGTAAGCAAGCAATGGGGCTGCTTGCTCGAGTTTATGACTTCACTAAACTAAGTGGGAAAACTCATGGAATGCATACAACTCAAGAAAGAAAGGTGGGATGATGCTTATATAGGGTTTTATTTTTCCTACAATATAGCTAACCACCCACCAATCAGTGTAGGTGCACTTTTTGGTGGCTGATTTGATGAGATTTGAATTTAATTGAGTTGGGTGGAGCTTATAACTTTATTCCACGATTTTGGGCTCTCTTTTTTTATTGGTCCACTTGCAAAACTTATGGTTGAGCTTTTTTGCATGATTGAGACTTGATTTTCAACACTCGCCCTCAAGTCTCAATGCCTAGGTCCTTCATTACAATGCATGCCTTGACGTGTTGTAGCTTTACTCCATCCAATGCTTTGGTATACATATTTCCATATTGGTCCTTTGTGTTGGCATGTTCCACCTTGACATCCTTTGACATGATCTTCTCTTGAATAAAGTGGTAATGCACTTCTATATGATTCAACCTTGCATGGAACACGAGATTTTGAGCCAAGCATATGCTACTCATGTTGTCACAAAAAATTGGTACTTGCTTAACCTGCAAATCAAGATCAACAAACAAATTCTTTAGTCACATGAACTCACATGAGACTTGTGCTAAGCCTCTATAGTCAGCTTTGAGCGATGAAAGAGCCACGGTTGGTTGTTTATTTGACATCCGTGAGACGGTCTTCTTCCCTAGCATGATAAGATATCCAATAGTGCTTCTCCTGTCATCTTTGGAACCTACCCAATCAGCATCACAATAAGCTTTTACATTTAATCCATCATCAAATGGATATGTAGACCTTCATTCACTGATCCTTTGAGGTACCTAAGTACCCTTTTGGCTGCAACAAGATGAGGTACTCTTGGTGCTTGCAAAAATTGAGATAACACTCCAACTACATGTGCAATATGAGGTCTTGTCATAGTAGCATACAAGAGAGACCCAATAACTGACCTATACATGGTCACATCCTTCAGCTCTTAACCTTCATGAGCACTTAGTTTAACATTTACTTCTAATGGATTTGAAATGGGCTTGCAATCACAGAAGCCAAACTTCTTCAAAAGATCAAGAATGTATTTCCTTTGCATCAAGTATATACCTTCCTCTTTATAGAGTACTTCAATCCCAAGGAAGTACCTTAAAATCCCTAAATCTGAGATTTTAAACTCACATCCAAGCTTCCTCTTTATGTCCTTGATGTTGGCTTCATCATCCCCTATAATGGTCAAATCATCAACATATATACAAATAGAAAAAAGTTTGCTACCTTCCTTGGTCACAAAGAGTGATGTGCATGACTCTAATTGTATCCACATTTTACCAAGTAATCCATAAGTCTTTGGTTCCAAACTCTTGAGGCTTGCTTGAGTCCATAAAAATCCTTCTTTAACCTACATACATGATGTGGAAACCTCTCATCTTCAAAGCCTTGGGGCTAGTCCATGAAGGCTACCTCTTCAAGCTCTCCATTTAGGAAAGCATTCTTCACATCCAAATGGTACATCTTCCAACCTTTTGAGGCTGAAATTGCAATCAAACTTCTGATGGTGGACATCTTAGCTACTGGACTGAATGTTTCCTCAAATCCTATGCCATAGACTTGAGCAAAACCTTTGGCAACCAGCCTTGCTTTATACCTAGATATGCTCCCATTTGCATGCCTCTTTACCTTGTACACCCATTTGTTGCCAATGACTTTCATGTCCTTTGTTCTTGGCATCAATGACCAAGTATCATTTTCTTCAAGTGCTTTGACTTCCTCCTCCATGCCTTCAATCCAATCCGTATGCTTATTTGCTTCTTCAAAAAAGTTACGTTCTTCACAAGCTATAACTTGAGTCATGTAGGCATATTTTCTTGCAAAATATCTAAAAGGTACCATAAATGAAGGGTTGTTCTATCCATTCACTTCTAATTTGGATATCAAGATGTATTCTGATGCAGTTTTGGCTGGCTCCAAGGATAATAGGAGGAGCACCTCTAGCTGCTTATCTTTCTTAGGTTGAAATTAAATATCATGGTCATCAAAGAAACAACCAATTGTAGCATTTTCATCAATAGAAGCGGAATATAGAGGCTTAGCAAATGCAATACAAGAGGCTATGTGGCTCAAGTTACTTTACATAGATTTGGGATAATATTCTTATACTCCAATGATCTTCAGAGATAGCCCCATTTCATGTTATTTGACTGCTTATCCTATATATCATGCAAGGACTAAGCACATTAAAGTGCACTAGGATTATGTAAGAGAAGCTACTAAAAAAGGACATCCAATTGTTGTATGTATCTACAAATATGCAATGTGTATATATGCTCACAAAGTCTTTGGATGGAACTAAGTTGAACAGGTTCAAGATGATGACTGGATTGCAGAAAATCAAAGAGAAATGGGGACCAAGCATGTTAGGGTTGAGGGGGAGCTATTGGTACAAATGAGCGCAAGCCTACATACTTGCAAGATTAGCATTCATCTCATATAGTCACATATGATTACTCTCTTGTAAAAGTCATTTACTTTTATCCTTTTAAAAGTGCATATGTTGATTGCACTAATCCCATCTAGAGTTAGGAGGAGTCAAATCTCGAATTCTTGATAGTTGATAGATGCGAAAGTAAAGCCTAAAGATTAGTACTCACTTTATGGTGAGAACTTGAATTTCAATTGAAAAGTTGGCTCCAACTCTAGCTATAAAATTGGATCAAAATATTGTGTTGAAAGGGAGCCCAATTTGGAGATCAATTGAGAGGGATTTCTTGTGATTAGAGATTACATTCCATAGGTCTATCACTACCCTCACAGTGTGTAATTTTACATTGCCAATTTCGTTTGTGTTCTATGTGATTTAATACATATACATTGATCATTTCTCTACTTCAGTTCTCTCCCATGATCATCTCAAAACAGTGAACTTCTCATAGCTTGTTCTCAGTGCACACTTGATCATTTTATGTGATTTAAAGGGCTATGGATTCAATACACTGTCCACTTCATAGCTATAGAGTTTCATTATCATTTCTTTTCTCAATCTCTAGATATCTTCACAGTATTGATCACTTGTTTACAAACTGTAGCACTCCAAAAATGTCAGGCTAGTCTTCTAACTTGCTAAGCATCATTCTCAGTGTACACTTGATTATTTTTTGTTGAAATAACTTGTGATTGGTACTTATCTAAAGTTTGGTGGATAATCCAAAAAGGAGTTTAGTCAAATACTAGCAAGTTGAGAGCATTGTTCATTTTATTGAATATGTGTAGATACCAAAATAGCAAGTTTTGATAGTTAGTTAAAGTTTCTACTCATTTTTTTTAATCCTTTGAATAGAAGATCATGGTTCAAAGCACATAGGTGATTATTTGAGATTTTTGGAAAACTCAAGGGGTCTACTATGCTCTCCACAAATTGTTCTTGGCTAGTATGAAGCAGGATTCTGCAACACCACCATCTCTAGAATCTATCCACCATCTCATCCAACATGGAGGAATGAGCAAAAGAAGAATAATAAGAAAATCAAAAAAGAAAATATTTCAATGAAGAAGTTCATTCCATGCCCAAAGCCACATAGGGGCAGATGTTAGACTAAAGAAGGCACAAACAAAGAAAGGACACATGCAAGGCGAATGCACCAAGTTCTCGAATAGTGTGAACAAAGAAGTAAAAATTAGGACCTTTTAAGCAACAACAAGAGGCTGAAAAAGGAGAAAAGGGTCACGAAATGTGATACCTTACTAGCCATCGGTTGCATGCATGGTAACTCGAATTAATATAGCAACCCTAGTGTGTAACCATGTGCCAATACAACTAGTGCAAAGCTTGTCAAGGGATCATAGAGACTAAGAGGAGGAGGGTGTTGGAAGAAAAACAAGTGAACAAAAGTGGGTCCCATAATTTTAATTTTTTAGCCCAATTTCTTTAAAAAACTCCTTTGTAAAACTTCAAAAATCCATGTAAATGCTCTAGATGAGTTCTCTAGTTGCATGGGTCCTTGAAGAATGTAATATTAACCTTGTACAATAGTAGGAATTCCGTGAATTTTAGAAAATGTACCGATCACCTATGTGAAAGGACCATTTTTAGGGCACATGTATATAAGACACTTGGGGACACTTTGGAAAGAACTTTTTGGCATTGTGGAGAACTAACAAGCTAAAATTGTGAATTTGCTTCTTCTTATCTGTGTATCTTCTTCTCCATGAGCTTGTATGCATGTATGGTGCATGAAATGTGTGTCTAGAGATGTTATCTACCCCTTTCCCTATTGTTTTTTCCATTGTAGTGTGTGTGTGAAGCTTGATGAGTTGTGGAGAAAGAGTTGATGTTTCTTGCCACACTGTATTTTTCTCATAACGTGATGTATGTTTTTTTGATTAAGACAAAGATACAATTATTAGATGCATCTCATTAAGAGCTTCAAAAGGGACCTTCTATTGACTATATTATGATATCGAAGCTCTGAGATATGGCTTGATTTGTGATTGTTGTTGTAAAAAGTATCATGATACACTTTTTTAGTGAGAGAGGTGATGTGAGAGGTGGTGAGACCTAATTTCCATAGACTCTTTGCACATTCATTTCATTTACCATCACGATAGCACATGTCTTCATACACTTGATATGCACTAAGTCCACGGATTGATAATTGAGTGCGTGTATCAATCCACCACTTTATGCACTTGTTGATGATTGAGGTATAGTCTCCTTCATCACAAGTTCCTAAGACATCGTGAGCTTAGGTACAAAGTACATAGTCCATCGTAAATACCTCTTGAAGTTATGACTTATGAAGATGGAGAAGATTCTAGAGTTCCAGAAGAAAGAGATACTAAAGAACCAAAAATGATTCCACCACTTTTCAAGGGATACACCAAAGTGGTTATATGAAAACCTGGAAGGAGAGTGGTATAAAAGAATACACTGGAAGAGCTAGAAGTTAAACAAGGAGAGAACAAAGAGACCAAGTTAATAGAACAAAGAGAGCAAGTAAATTATGTAGAACATTTTGAGATTCACAATATTTTAGCTCTTACTTTAGCTAAGAATGAACCAACTAGTGTTCAAGATGTACTACATAGTCCTATATTCAAGAAAGCTATGCAAGAAGAGACTGATTCTATTCATAAGAATCAAACATGGAAGCTTTGTAAGTTACCAAAACGTAATAAAACTATTTGTGTGAAGTGGATATTCAAAATCAAAAGAAAAGAAAATGGTCTATCTTCTATCTATTGCTTTTGAAAACGTACTTGGAGCTCTTAGGCTTTATGTTAATGTTGAGAAAGATGTTTTGATTATTATTATCATATATGTTGATGATATGATCATGATAGGTCCCAAGGATTTAGACCTTCAATATTTTAAAGCAGAACTTAATCGTAGATATGATGTAAATGATTTAGGTATTTTTCATTATTATCTTGGGATTGAATTCTAGTACAAAGATGAGTGTATCTAAATGACACAATATGAATACATTGAGAAATTATTGGAAAGGTCTGAGATGATAGATTCCAAGCCTATGACACACCTATGGATATCAATGTGTCATTACAATCGAAAAGCATATTCAAAACCATTTGATGCTACATTATATAGTCAAGTAGTTAGTTGCTTGATATACTATGTAATACATGTTCAAACATTAAGTTTGCAGTTTCTCTAGTATCTAGGTTCATGCATAGTTAGCTTAAAATTCAACAAAAGTCAATTAATAGATATTTAAAAATATCAAAAGTTTTATAGGTTATTAAATCTTGTACCATTATGAAATTGAAGGGGGACTCTTCGAGAAAATGTCAAATTGTAGCATATGTAGGATATGCTATAGCTCCCTCTTCAATAAATGGCACAGGGGAATGTGGCTAGAGTAATTGCCTCTCTACCATGCCACCCTAGTTTGAAACCCACATACGAGCAAAGTGACACATCCCAAATTAAAAAATTAAAGAAAGATTTCTTAGTTTTTGAGCATTGTTTTTTTGGGATCGTTAGAACTAGCAATAATTGCTTTTTCATACAAGCATAGTTTTTCTAGGTGGCAATCATGTTTTTAGAATGCTTTCCAAGGGGTTAAAAATCCTATATAAAAAGGTCCATGGGTTATTACGTGATAATCTTCTGAAGCATCACTCAAGGATCTCATCAACTCAAGGAGGAGACCTTGGAGCCCCTCTTGGAGGAAGAGTTCATACGTTGTTGGAGGATTTTTTCTACATATGGAGACATCTGAAGGAGTTCATATCAGCCAACCATCAATATCACTTGCTAAGTTATTGTGAGTAACAACTCTATTTCCGTTCTCACTTGTTCATTCATTAGCTTTTTATTTAGGGATAATCAAAATTTGGGTTTTCTTGTTCAAGAATTCTAAAATCTTCATATTCTCCATATTCACACACACACACACTCTCTTCATACCTCTTAGGCAACCAATTTCTTGTATCTAGTTCCTATTTCTATCTAGATTCAGATATTGTCACTTTGAATCATAATTACACATTGTAATTTGACATTGGAATATAATATATTGTAGGTGAGCATCCTACCTTACCGTACACTTCGCAAATCTCATCTATTATCTCTCTATGTCTTATTCATCTTCTTTTTTAGTAGTGTAGGTGAGCATCCTACCTTATCGTACACTTCGCAAATCTCATCTATTATCTCTCTATCTCTTACTCATCTTCTTATTAAGGTGTGTATGCTAAGGTTCATGTGTTGTTAGATCTTGTTAGATCTTCTCTTTTAAAATCAATCATCATCTCAAATAAATATTTGCATGCAATGCACTTACACAAAATCCAATAAATACAACTAATTCTCTTCTACATAATTGCATCTACTTCCTTGACTAGAACTTCTATGGAATACTTTTAATTCTTATTAGATTGGTCAGGTTCTTGGGCACAATTATCCATGCTCTGTAGTTTAACAATAGAGGACCCTAAGTTAGAGGTTGAAAGACTCTCATATAATTTTTCATACCCCCTTTTGACTAATTTAGAGTTAAAGGCAAGCAGGACCTATAGTCACATAATTTTGTATCAATATAAATCAAAAGTCTTTGCTCTTTAGCTTCTTTCAAAGCTCACATGCACATGTGAGATGGTCAATGGCATCGCACCAAACGCATCTCCTAATATTTGGGTTTGATTGTTCATTAGGATTGAAAGTTTTTGAACGGTAGATTGAGGAAATGATCGCTCAAGTTTTGTAATTTGAGAAATTTGCTTAGTCAAAATTGATTCAAAGGTTGAATAATCTAGATTTGATAGTATTATCATGCGCAGTAAGAGAACACATAAATATATCGTTTCTAAATTGTTCTTCTTGACATCATCCACATATACACATAAATATATTGTTTTTGAATTGTTCTTCTTGACAAACAGAGAAGAATCTGCCTTGCTCATCATGAATCCTTAGTCTTGAAGATAGGCTGTTAACCTATGGTTCCATGCCCTAGGTGCCTACTTGAAACCATAAAGAGCTTTGTTCAATTTGCGTTCATGATTTACCTTCGTTGGGTCTTCATAGCTAGGAGGTTGAGCTATGCAAACCTCCTCTGAAATCCACCCATTGAGAAAAGAATTTTTTACATCTAGTTGATACATATTCCAATTTCTAGATCTAGCTACACTTACCAATATTCTGATGGTTGGCATCTTAGCCAGAGCTGAAAAAGTTTCTTCATAATCTACTCCTTGGGTTTTTTCAAATTACTTAGCCACAAGTCTAGCTTTATACATGTTTATGGATCCATCTGAGTTATTTTTTATTTTGTAAATCCATGTAGAACAAATTACCTTCATTGATGCTCTCATGGGTACTAGCTCCCAAATGTAATTCTCTTGGAGTGCTTCTGTTTCTTCATCCATAGCGTCCTTCCATTCTGCTTTGGTACTGGCTTCTTCATATGAAGAAGGTTCTTCAAGTGATGAATCCTTAGCAATATAAATAGAATGCTTAATGACTAATGAAGTATCATATCCATATCTGATTTGCTTCTTAATCTCTCTTTGTGATCTTCTTATGGCTTGGTTGGATGACTAAAGTATGTCCTCCAACAACTTCATCTTCGCCTTGCCTTTTGATTTCCAGGCTTAAATTCTTCCAAGTTGATGGTGTCCTCCTCATCTGATTTGATGTCTTCAATAGTGCTCGGCTCCTCCTTGGTGAAGCTTGGAAATTCTTCTTCCAAGTCATATGGTAATTTGACCTTCCTGCATTCACTTTCAAACCAAGAGTCATTCTCATCAAACAGAACATCTCTACTGACCATAAATCCTTTGTTGGATGGATTATAAAACCTTTATCATTTTTATTTATATCATACCCTATGAAGATTCATTTCCCTGCCTTAGGGTCTAACTTACCTCTGATTTGAGATGGAACATGCACATAAGCAACAAAGCCAAATATTCCGCAATGTTCAAGTGATGGTATCCTACCATACCATGCCTCATAGGGGTTCATCCCATCAAGGGATTTAGAAGGTAGCCTATTAATAAGATAAGTGGTAGTAGAAAAAATCTCTACCCATAAGTAATTTGGCAATTTCTTTTCATTAAGCATTGATCTAGCTTCTTCCACAATCAATCTGTTCCTCCTCTCTACTACTCCATTTTTCTCAGGAGTATATCTAGTAGTGATCTCCCTTTTGATACCTTTGTCCTGCAAAAATGCATCAAATCATTGGAGAAGTACTCACCTCCTCCATCTTACCTTATCCTTTTTAGCTTTTTCGTGTTTGATTTTCCACAAGTGCAAGATACTTCTTGAAACAACTGGACACTTCATCCTTATGTTTCATGAAATACAAGATAGTCCATCTACTGAAATCATCAATAAATGACACATAGTACCTTGAGCTTGAAATTGAAGGGTTCTTGCTTGGTCCCCAAACATTTGTGTGGACAAATTCCAAATAATCCTCATGCATATAGCCTTTCTTCGTAAAGGGTAACCTGTGTGATTTACCAAACTGACATGCACCACATTTATAGATTAGATATTGCTTGGATACATTAGGTATCCCAAGCACACATTGATGTCTACATATCTGCTTCAATGTTCTCTCACCAATGTGCCCTAATCTTTTGTGCCATATCTCTAACTCAGATAGAGTTTGATCCTTATAATTGTAGAGTGCAATGTTTCTAGTGTCCTCAAGCTCAAATGTGAAAAATGTACCTGTTTTCTCTCCCTTGGCAATTCTTATGAATCCATGTTGGGGGTCCTCCACAAAAGCTCCAAATTTATTGAGCCTAACATACAAACCTTTTTCCATTATCTATCCAACACTCATCAAATTCTTTGTGATAGTAGGTACATGAAGAACTCTACTCAATAGATTCCTATTCCCATAAGAAGTTTTGACATTTCCTACCTTGACAACTGAATGCTTGGTATCAAAACCTCTCTGCACTTCGTGCTTTCCCTTGGGTTCCTCAAGATAAAAAAGGAGAGCTACATTGCCTGCTACATGGTTCGAACAACCTGATTCAATATAGAAGAGGTGCTCATCATTCATACCTTGTTTTGAAGTCATGTTCATAATGAGAAGAGAATCCTCTTGATCCTCTGTATAGTTTTTGAAGTCTTTTCTTGAATTGTATCCTCCTTAATAATTTTTTTTTGTAGCCATGGTTGTAACCTTGATTGTGGTTCAATCTTCCTCTTGATTATGAGTAGCCACCTCTTTGATATCCTCTTCCTCTCTCGTTCTTGAAGTTTCTATAGTACTCATTAGTTGTGTGATTAGACAGTCCACATATATTGCATGGTGAAGAGTTGAAAGGTCTCCCCCTACCTTGCTTACCTCCTCTGCCCCTTCCTCTTGAATTCCTACCTCTCCCTGCATAGTTAGCTTGAGAAGTGGTACCTTCATCTTCAACTTTCTCGCTCTTTCCTTTATCCTTAGACTTTCCTTTATCTGTATAGGGGGTAGAAGAATTGTTATCTCTTGATGGTTCTCCATTTTTGTTGAGCTTGGCTTCATGGGTAAAGAGTTGTCCCATGAGAGTGGTAAGATCAGGGATTTGCATATCCATATAAAGATTCATAGCAGTTGTGAAAGCTTCCCACTTATCATCTGCCTTGATGCCATTGATTTTGTGTCTCAATATTTGCTCCTCTTCAATCTCCTATCCTATGCTTGCCAATTGATCATCCACATTCTTTACTTTGGTCACATACTTTGAAGAATTTTTCTTAGGTTGCTTCCTTTGACTAGTAAACTCCATCCACAATTGATTTTTCATAGCTCTTGTATTGGAAGAAAAATATGAAGATAGAGTATCCCAAGTCTCTTGGGAAGTTTTGCAATTCCTAATGTGAGGAAGAAGGAAGTTAGAAATAGAGTTAAGTAGATATGACCTAGCTAAAGCATCTTTGGCACACCATGAGTTGAGCCTTTCTAGCGCCTCTCTTGTAGGTTGACCTTTGCTTTTGAATATTGGAATCTCTTCATCTTCTGATATCCTCAAGGACCATGCTAGATAATTATTCCTGTCCAATTTATCAATGAAAGAAGGGAATCCATCTCCCATTTTACCTCAACTTGCTCTGATACCACTCTTGGAGAGATGGATGGATACCTCAAGGAAGTGATGTGGTACTGCTAAAACCTGCTTTGCACCTACCCTAAATCAATTCAGAGTTTCATAGTAGGCCTTTTAGCTTGCAAATGACACCAAGAAAGTAACTATATCCAAGAAAGTAACTATGTAGTTTGGAGTTGATGCTTGAAACTATTGAATCAAAACAAACTACTTCATGAATAGTTAGTGTCACAGAACTTGCCATTTTAGTCCATACACCTCTTTATTGTTTTGCTCAATGCTCACAATACAATAACAATTGATGAAATTCCTTCTGAAGGAATTTGATTACCTTAAATTTCTACTGATTGCAAGTGGAATCATCTCAATGATAAACTAGGCACTGAGAAATAATTTTAGCAATCTAAGGCTTATCCCTAACTTTTTAGGGACTAAACAATAGATGACCAATGAGTACTTTGATGAGGATTTCTCTGAGATAGCTGAACCAAATACCTTGAAATTTTGACATCATAAAGTAGACGTCAAGATGGTTCAAAAAATCTCTAGATCATGTAAATTGGTTGAGAATTGACTAAGATATGACCAGAGAAAGTTCACTATTCTGAGTAGTCATAGCACAGATGTAAACAGAGATGATCAATGAACTATATGTATTATAACACATGATTATAAAAGATCATTGGCATTGTAATGATGCTCAATGATGATGATGAAATGCGTAAGCTATGGTGCAAACTAATCAAATCCTACAAATGATCAATGGAAGATCTCTCAATGAGGCCACACTACCACGAGTTTTTTTACAAGCCTTTTTTTAAGTGTTTTCATATAAGTTTGGATTTGAATTTCAAACTTGGCCCCAGCTAAAATTGACTCCTTTAATTTAGGAGTCACTCCATCAAATGCGATTCATAGATCATACTTCTCTTAAATCCACGAGATGTATGGTTACTCCAGGAGATGAATGGTTTTACAAGATTCTCTCAAGGTAGAAACATTTTACAATGGTAAATGATCAAATGTTACAAGCTATCGTTCATATGAATCATCAAATGCTTCCACATATAGTCTTCCATGCTAAGCCAAATGTAAAGGCTTGTATATTTGCACCAATAGAATGATCTTTCCAAGAGCATGGAGTAGGTGATGGGGGATGATTCTTACACCCCAATGCAAAAATGGAAGATGGCTGCCCTCCACTAGGTCCACAAGTAGTGTTAGATGCTCACTGTTATGATGTTTTCTCTCCACTAGTATAGAGAATTAAAATGAAATTTCTCAAACTTGTAGTAGACTATACAAGCTACCGAACAAGCTTTAAATCATCCCAAATGCATATCCCAGCTGGGAGAATCACCCTCTACAAAATAGGCTACCTGTTTGCAACACTCTCTGCCTATGTGGAGAGATATACCTTCACAAAGTTGGCAATTTCTCACAACTCACTCAGCCAAATAACTTGAAACTTTGGAAGACTTCAGCGCACAATATGAGAGACAAAATGAAGCTTTAAATAAATGAAAATGAGTAAAATGAGAGAGCAAACAATGCTCTTCAATATACTACAATCAGATTTGGAAAAGCCTAACTACACCTCTAGATAGAGAGGAGCAAAATCATGAGAAAATGAGGTAAGCAAGCAATGCGGCTGCTTGCTCGAGTTTATGACTTCACTAAACTAAGTGGGAAAACTTATGGAATGCATACAACTCAAGAAAGAAAGGCGGGATGATGCTTATATAGAGTTTTATTTTTCCTACAATATAGCTAACCACCCACCAATCAGTGTAGGTGCACATTTTGGTGGCTGATTTGATGAGATTTGAATTTGATTGAGTTGGGTGGAGCTTATAACTTTATTCCACGATTTTGGGCTCTCTTTTTTGATTGGTCCACTTGCAAAACTTGTGGTTGAGCTTTTTTGCATGATTGAGACTTGATTTTCAATACTCCCCCTCAAGTCTCAATGCCTAGGTCCTTCATTACAATGCATGCCTTGACGTGTTGTAGCTTTACTCAATCCAATGCTTTGGTATACATATTTCCATATTGGTCCTTTGTGTTGGCATGTTCCACCTTGACATCCTTTGACATGATCTTCTCTCGAATAAAGTGGTAGTGCACTTCTATATGATTCGACCTTGCATGGAACACCAGATTTTGAGCCATGCATATGCTACTCAGGTTGTCACAAAAAATTGGTACTTGCTTAACCTGCAAATAAAGATCAACAAACAAATTCTTTAGTCACATGAACTCACATGAGACTTGTGCTAAGCCTCTATAGTCAGCTTTGATCGATGAAAGAGCCACGGTTGGTTGTTTCTTTGACATCCGTGAGAGGGTCTTCTTCCCTAGCATGATAACATATCCACTAGTGCTCCTCGTGTCATCTTTGGAACCTACCCAATCAACATCACAATAATCTTTTACATTTAATCCATCATCAAATGGATATGTAGACCTTCATTCACTGATCCTTTGAGGTACCTAAGTACCCTTTTGGCTGCAACAAGATGAGGTACTCTTGGTGCTCGCAAAAATTGAGATAACACTCCAACTACATGTGCAATATGAGGTCCTGTCATAGTAGCATACAAGAGAAACCCAATAACTGACCTATACATGCTCACATCCTTCAGTTCTTAACCTTCATGAGCACTTAGTTTAACATTTACTTCTAATGGATTTGAAATGGGCTTACAATCACAGAAGCCAAACTTCTTCAAAAGATCAAGAATGTATTTCCTTTGCATCAAGTATATACCTTCCTCTTTATAGAGTACTTCAATCCCAAGGAAGTACCTTAAAATCCCTAAATCTGAGATTTTAAACTCACATCCAAGCTTCCTCTTTATTTCCTTGATGTTGGCTTCATCATCCCCTATAATGGTCAAATCATCAACATATATACAAATAAAAAAAAGTTTGCTCCCTTCCTTCTTCACAAAGAGTGATGGGTCTGCATGACTCTAATTGTATCCACATTTTACCAAGTAGTCCATAAGTCTTTGGTTCCAAGCTCTTGAGGCTTGCTTGAGTCCATAAAAATCCTTCTTTAGCCTACATACATGATGTGGAAACCTCTCATCTTCAAAGCCTTGGGGCTAGTCCATGAAGACTACCTCTTCAAGCTCTCCATTTAGGAAAGCATTCTTCACATCCAAATGGTACATCTTCCAACCTTTTGAGGCTGAAATTGCAATCAAACTTCTGATGGTCGACATCTTAGCTACTGGACTGAATGTTTCCTCAAATCCTATGCCATAGATTTGAGCAAAACCTTTGGCAACCAGCCTTGCTTTATACCTAGATATGCTCCCATTTGCATGCCTCTTTACCTTGTACACCCATTTGTTGCCAATGACTTTCATGTCCTTTGTTCTTGGCATCAATGACCAAGTATCATTTTCTTCAAGTGCTTTGACTTCCTCCTCCATGCCTTCAATCCAATCCGTATGCTTATTTGCTTCTTCAAAAAAGTTAGGTTCTTCACAAGCTATAACTTGAGTCATGTAGGCATATTTTCTTGCAAAATATCTAAAAGGTACCATAAATGAAGGGTTGTTCTATCCATTCACTTCTAATTTGGATATCAAGATGTATTCTGATGCAGTTTTGGCTGGCTCCAAGGATGATAGGAGGAGCACCTCTAGCTGCTTATCTTTCTCAGGTTCAAATTAAATATCATGGTCATCAAAGAAACAACCAATTGTAGCATTTTCATCAATAGAAGCAGAATATAGAGGCTTAGCAAATGCAATACAAGAGGCTATGTGGCTCAAGTTACTTTACATAGATTTGGGATTATATTCTTATACTCCAATGCTCTTCAGAGAAAGCCCCAATTCATGTTATTTGACTGCTTATCCTATATATCATGCAAGGACTAAGCACATTAAAGTGCACTAGGATTATGTAAGAGAAGATACTAAAAAAGGACATCCAATTGTTGTATGTATCTACAAATATGCAATGTGTATATATGCTCACAAAGTCTTTGGATGGAACTAAGATGAACAGGTTCAAGATGATGATTGGATTGCAGAAAATCAAAGAGAAATGGGGACCAAGCATGTTAGGGTTGAGGGGGAGCTATTGGTACAAATGAGCGCAAGCCTACATACTTGCAAGATTAGCATTCATCTCATATAGTCACATATGATTACTCTCTTGTAAAAGCGATTTACTTTTATCCTTGTAAAAGTGCATATGTTGATTGCACTAATCCCATCTAGAGTTAGGAGGAGTCAAATCTCGAATTCTTGATAGTTGATAGATGCGAAAGTAAAGCCTAAAGATTAGTACTCACTTTATGGTGAGAACTTGAATTTGAATTGAAAAGTTGGCTCCAACTCTAGCTATAAAATTGGATCAAAATATTGCGTTGAAAGGGAGCCCAATTTGGAGATCAATTGAGAGGGATTTCTTGTGATTAGAGATTACATTCCATAGGTCTATCACTACCCTCACATTGTGTAATTTTACATTGCCAATTTCGTTTGTGTTCTATGTGATTTAATACATATACATTGATCGTTTCTCTACTTCAGTTCTCTCCCATGATCATCTCAAAACAGTGAACTTCTCATAGCTTGTTCTGAGTGCACACTTGATAATTTTATGTGATTTAAAGGGCTATGGATTCAACACACTGTCCACTTCATAGCTATAGAGTTTCATTATCATTTCTTTTCTCAGTCTCTAGATATCTTCACAGTATTGATCACTTGTTTACAAACTGTAGCACTCCAAAAATGTCAGGCTAGTCTTCTAACTTGCTAAGCATCATTCTCAATGTACACTTGATTATTTTTTGTTGGAATAACTTGTGATTGGTACTTATCTAAAGTTTGGTGGATAATCCAAAAAGGAGTTTAGTCAACTACTAGCAAGTTGAGAGCATTGTTCATTTTATTGAACATGTGTAGATACCAAAATAGCAAGTTTTGATAGTTAGTTAAAGTTTCTACTCATTTTTTTTGATCCTTTGAATAGAAGATCATGGTTCAAAGCACATAGGTGATTATTTGAGATTGTTGGAAAACTCAAGGGGTCTACTATGCTCTCCACAAATTGTTCTTGGCTAGTATGAAGCAGGATTTTGCAACACCACCATCTCTAGAATCTATCCACCATCTCATCAAACATGGAGGAATGAGCAAAAGAAGAATAATAAGAAAATAAAAAAAAAATATTTCAATGAAAAAGTTCATTCCATGCCCAAAGCCGCATAGGGGCAGATGTTAGACTAAAGAAGGCACAAACAAAGAAAGGACACATGCAAGGCGAATGCACCAAGGTCTCGAATAGTGTGAACAAAGAAGTAAAAATTAGGACCTTTTAAGCAACAACAAGAGGCTGAAAAGGAGAAAAGGGTCACAAAATGTGATACCTTACTAGCCATCGGTTGCATGCATGGTAACTCGAATTAATATAGCAACCCTAGTGTGTAACCATGTGCCAATACAACTAGTGCAAAGCTTGTCAAGGGATCATAGAGACTAAGAGGGGGAGAGTGTTGGAAGAAAAACAAGTGAACAAAAGTGGGTCCCATAATTTTAATTTTTTAGCCCAATTTCTTTAAAAAACTCCGTTGTAAAACTTCAAAAATCCATGTAAATGCTCTAGATGAGTTCTCTAGTTGCATGGTCCTTGAAGAATGTAATATTAACCTTGTACAATAGTAGGAATTCAGTGAATTTTAGAAAATGTACCGATCACCTATGTGAAAGGACCATTTTTAGGGCACATGTATATAAGTCACTTGGGGAAACTTTGGAAAGAACTTTTTGGCATTGTGGAGAACTAACAAGCTAAAATTGTGAATTCGCTTCTTCTTATCTGTGTATCTTCTTCTCCATGACCTTGTATGCATGTATGATGCATGAAATGTGTGTCTAGAGGTGTTATCTACCCCTTTCCCTATTGTTTTTTCCATTGTAGTGTGTGTGTGAAGCTTGATGAGTTGTGGAGAAAGAGTTGATGTTTCTTGCCACACTGTATTTTTCTCATAACATGATGTATGTTTTTTTCATTAAGACAAAGATACAATTATTAGATGCATCTCATTAAGAGCTTCAAAAGAGACCTGCTATTGACTATATTCTGATATCGAAGCTATGAGATATGGCTTGATTTGTGATTGTTGTTGTAAAAAGTATCATGATACACATTTCTAGTGAGAGAGGTGACGTGAGAGGTGGTGAGACCTAATTTCCATAGACTCTTTGCACATTCATTTCATTTACCATCATGATAGCACATGTCTTCATACACTTGATATGGACTAAGTCCACAGATTGATAATTGAATGCGTGTATCAATCCACCACTTTATGCACTTGTTGATGATTGAGGTATAGTCTCCTTCATCACAAGTTCCTAAGACATCGTGAGCTTAGGTACAAAGTACATAGTGCATCGTAAATACCTCTTGAAGTTATGACTTATGAAGATGGAGAAGATTCTAGAGTTCTAGAAGAAAGAGATACTAAAGAACCAAAAAGGATTCCACCACTTTTCAAGGGATACACCAAAGTGGTTATATGAAAACCTGGAAGGAGAGTGGTATAAAAGAATACACTGGAAGAGGTAGAAGTTAAACAAGGAGAGAACAAAGAGACCAAGTTAATAGAACAAAGAGAGCAAGTAAATTATGCAGAACATTTTGAGATTCACAATATTTTAGGTCTTACTTTAGCTGAGAATGAACCAATTAGTGTTCAAGATGTACTACATAGTCCTATATTTAAGAAAGCTATGCAAGAAGAGACTGATTCTATTCATAAGAATCAAACATGGAAGCTTTGTAAGTTACCAAAAGGTAAGAGAACTATTTGTGTGAAGTGGATATTCAAAATCAAAAGAAAAGAAAATGGTACCATATACATGTATAAAGCAAGATTAGTTGTCAATGGTTATGCACAAGACAAACTTATTGACTATGATGAGACTTTTGTTCCTACATCTAGAATGATACTAGTCAGAACAATACTTTCTTTAGCTACATTCTTTGGTTGGATAGTGTACCAGTAAGATATCAAAATTTCTTTTCTTAATGAAGATCTTCATGAACATTTTATGTTTAGAAACTAGAAGGTTTTGAGGAGAAAAGTAAAGATCATTTAGTATGCAAGCTTATCAAAGCTTTGTATGGACAAAAGTAAGCACAAATTACTTGGTATTAGAAGATACAAGTCTATCTTCTATCTATTGCTTTTGAAAACTTACTTGGAGCTCTTAGGCTTTATGTTAATGTTGAGAAAGATGTTTTGATTATTATTATCATATATGTTGATGATTTGATCATGATAGGTCCCAAGGATTTAGACCTTCAATATTTTAAAGCAGAACTTAATCGTACGTATGATGTAAATTATTTAGGTATTTTTCATTATTATCTTGGGATTGAATTCTAGCACAAAGATGAGTGTATCTAAATGACACAATAGGAATACATTGAGAAATTATTGGAAAGGTCTGAGATGATAGATTCCAAGCCTATGACACACCTATGGATATCAATGTGTCATTACAATCGAAAAGCATATTCAAAACCATTTGATGCTACATTATATAGTCAAGTAGTTAGTTGCTTGATATATCTATGTAATACATGTTCAAACATTAAGTTTGCAGTTTCTCTAGTATCTAGGTTCATGCATAGTTAGCTTAAAATCTTGTACCATTATGAAATTGAAGGGGGACTCTTCGAGAAAATGTCAAATTGTAGCATATGTAGGATATGCTATAGCTCCCTCTTCAATAAATGGCACAGGGGAATGTGGCTAGAGTAATTGCCTCTCTACCATGCCACCCTAGTTTGAAACCCACATACGAGCAAAGTGACACATCCCAAATTAAAAAATTAACGAAAGATTTCTTAGTTTTTCAGCATTGTCTTTTTGGGATCGTTAGAACTAGCAATAATTGCTTTTTCATACAAGCATAGTTTTTCTGGGTGGCAATCATGTTTTTAGAATGATTTCCAAGGTGTTAAAAATCCTATATAAAAAGGTCCATGGGTTATTACGTGATAATCTTCTGAAGCATCACTCAAGGATCTCATCAACTCAAGGAGGAGACCTTGGAGCCCCTCTTGGAGGAAGAGTTCATACGTTGTTGGAGGATTTTTTCTACATATGGAGACATCTGAAGGAGTTCATATCAGCCAACCATCAATATCACTTGCTAAGTTATTGTGAGTAACAACTCTATTTCCGTTCTCACTTGTTCATTCATTAGCTTTTTATTTAGGGATAATCAAAATTTGGGTTTTCTTGTTCACGAATTCTAAAATCTTCATATTCTCCATATTCACACCCACACACATACACACTCTTCATACCTCTTAGGCAACCAATTTCTTGTATCTAGTTCCTATTTCTATCTAGATTCAGATATTGTCACTTTGAATCATAATTACACATTGTAATTTGACATTGGAATATAATATATTGTAGGTGAGCATCCTACCTTACCGTACACTTCGCAAATCTCATCTATTATCTCTCTATGTCTTACTCATCTTCTTTTTTAGTATTGTAGGTGAGCATCCTACCTTATCGTACACTTCGCAAATCTCATCTATTATCTCTCTATCTCTTACTCATCTTCTTATTAAGGTGTGTATGCTAAGGTTCATGTGTTGTTAGATCTTGTAAACGTATGATTAATTGTTATTGAGTCCTATCCCATTTCCAACAAGAATGTCAATTGAATTCGAGTTTAATGAATCAAGTTTGTGATCTTTCAAAAAGTTGCGACTTTTGAATCAATCACTAAGTAATGTACAGTAACTCGTATCTCTTCAAAAGACAATCTCTGAAAATAAATCAACAATCATTGTGAAAGATTTGTCAACTCTAATGAATAATAAGTCGATTCTTTGAATAAGTAAGATTATCTTTTCAATGAGATAGTATGAAATTGTAACTTGATATGACCTCTATATTGCAGTTTAACCATTACAATACACATGTTTGAGCCTTGATTTATTGATTCTTCACAAATGCATTATCTTTATGCCCAATTCATTGCCTTCATATACCCCATTTCTGAGAAGGTTCCAAAGGTAATACAGGTTGTAGAGGGAAGAAGTGGCGTTGTAAAGGCTGTCCAGATTGTTGACAAGTGTCACATTGTTGCACAAACTGAGATACATCTCTGTACATAATAGGCCACCAGAGCCCACTTTGCAAAATTTTTTGGTGTGTTAAATTTGCTGCAAAATGTCCACCGGAAGGTTTTGAATGTGCCAGAGTGATAACTGATTTTACTTCATGTGGAGGAATACAACGAAGTAAAACCCCAGTGTGATCCATATAATACAACTATCCGACAATCAATCGGAATCTACGACTGTAAACTGCAATTTTCCGCTTCATTGTAGGAGAAGTTTGAGGGGGAACACATCCATCAGTAAGAAAGGTTAATAACTGATTATAGTAAGTAGGTGGCATAGTATTGAGAGTGATGGATGGATGCACTCAGGAAATCAGTTGGTGCTGCAAAACCTGCTTCACACCTGCCCTCTTTTCTCTTCAGATATGCTTAGTACACTTGCTTAGCTTCCAAATGACACAAAGAAACCATATATGTACTTTGGAAATGGTTTGAGTAATGATCAAACCAAAACAGATAATCTTGGTACTTCAAAAACAAGAAAAAACTTTCTATTCCTGTAGTGATACCTGCTCAGGCTTTTACTCAGTGTGACCAGCACACTTAAAATTGGAACAATTCCTTTTGGGAGTATTAAAGTACCTTAGTAAGCTACCAATCACAAGTGGAATCACTTCAATTGATAAACTATGCACTGAGAAATAAGTTTAGCAAACGTCTAGTTACCCCCGACTTTTTAGGAACTCTGCAGACACAGAACAGTGTGCACTTCGAGTTGGATTTCTCCCAAATGGCTGAATGAAATCCTCTGAGATTTTGTATGCTTGTAGTAGACCTTGAGCTGGTTCCAATGAGCTATAGATCACTTGATTTGGTTCAGTAGATCCTGAGATATGCTCCTTTGAAGTTGACAGACTTGGAGAAGATAACACAGTGAACCAGAAATGATAAATGTGTGTATATCTATTGATTGATAAGTTTGTACAAGCTCAATAGCATGACAAGCATAGCTAATTGAGGTGTGGTGGTGTAGGCTATGGAGTAGCACTAACACACACTCAGTTACAATGAAGAATTGCCTCGGGGAGTGAGCTGAAGTGACTGTACTACCTGCGACTTTTTGATTGTGTATTTTATAGAGAAGGAGTTGAGATTTGAATTTGAATTCAAATTCAAATCTCCTATATTCTCTACTCTAGAATTAAGGAGATATTCTCTCCAATCATTCCACCCAAAAATCCACGACTTAATCAATTAGGTGTGATGTAAATGAATGCCAAGTCATATAGATCTTTTTACAATGAGTAAAAGATAATAACTCATAAGTATGAGTTCCTATGCCTTATCCTTCATGTAGAGATATCCTTCAAGAGTTCCAAGTCCATCTTCCAAGGTTCCAATGTTCCAAGCCAATGTGTGTAGGCTTGTCTTGCACCAACAGCTCCCCCTCAAGCCAAACACTTTGGCTTAAGTCTTCTCTTTCATTCTTCAATCACTTCCTGCAATCCAATCATGGATTTGAATCTGCATAACTTGTTTCCATCCAATGCCTTTGTAAGTAAATCTGCACATTGCATATTAGTAGACACATATGTCAATTGAATCTCTTTGCTAAGTAATTTCTCTCTCACATAGTGGTAATGAACCTCTATGTGTTTGGTTCTGGCATGATAAATTGGATTTGCTGCAAGGTGAAGAGAGCTAGTGTTGTCTCCAAAGATAATAGGTGGTCTTGTATGTAGACCTAACTCTGTATATAGAAGCTTCAACCAGATAGCTTCTTGAGTTGCATTGGCAAGTCCTCTATACTCTGCTTCAGTGGATGACAATGCCACTGTAGGTTGCTTCTTGGCTGACCAAGAAATAGGCTTATCTCCTGCAAAACAAATGTAACCTGAGGTGCTCCTCCTATCATCCTTGCATCCTGCCCAATCTGCATCTGAGTAAACTTTAATGTCAATATCTGATGTATAAGGAAAATACAAACCATGACTTTGTGTTCCCTTCAAATACTTCAAGATCTTCTTTGCTGCCTCTAGGTGAGGAACCCTAGGTTTGTGCATGAATTGACTAAGCACACTTACTCCATATGCTATGTCAATTCTTGTCAAGGTAGCATAGTTCAAACTACCTACCATACTTTGATATCCTGTAATGTCTTTGATTTCTTCTCCTTCATGAGCACTTAGCTTTTGGTTAACCTCCATTGGAGTAGTAGATACCTTAGCATCCTGCAAACCAAACTTCTTGACCATATCCTGTACATACTTCTTTTAAGTGATGTAGATACCTGAATTTGTGTAGACCAATTCAAGTCCTAAGAAATACTTTAATAGTCCAAGATCACTGATCTTGAATTCTTTCATCATCTGTCCTTTGATGTGTCTAATCCCATTGACATCATTACCTGTAATGATGATGTCATCAACATAAACACATAAGTAGATTACCTCTGTACTACTTCTCTTTATGAATAGAGAAGTGTCTGCTTTGCTCATCACAAATCCTTGGTCTAGGAGGTAGGTTGTCAATCTGTAATTCCATGCTCTAGGTGCCTGCTTCAGACCATACAGAGCCTTCTTCAATTTACAAACATAATGTACCTTTTTTGGATCTTCATAGCCAGGTGGTTGTGACATGTAGACTTCTTCAGATATCCATCCATTCAAGAATGCATTCTTCACATCCAATTGGTACATGTTCCAATTCTTGGATGCAGCTACACTCACCAATACTCTGATAGTTGGCATCTTGGCCACAGGAGAAAATGTCTCCTCATAATCAATGCCTTGGGTTTGTGCAAAACCCTTGGCTACCAACCTAGCTTTGTACCTGTTTATTGTTCCATCTGAATTCTTCTTTAGTTTGTAGATCCATCTGGATCCTATTACCTTCATAGAGTCCTTCTTGGGTACCAAGTCCCAAGTATCACTTTCCTTAAGAGCTTCTATCTCTTCATCCATGGCTTCTCTCCATTCTGGTTTGACAATTGCTTCTTCATAGGTACCTGGTTCTTCATTCAACAAGTCTTTTGCAAGATATACAGAATGTTTAGTTACAAGTGATGTGTCATACCCAAATCTGATAGGCTTCTTCTTTTCTCTTTGAGATCTCCTCATTGCTTGAGTAGAAGTTTCTGGTTTATCCTCTAATTGCTTCATCTTCATCTTTCCTTTGGACTTCCAAGCCTTGAACTCCTCAAGGTTTATTGTATCATCATCTGAGCTTGAATCTTCTTGCTGAGTTGGCTCTTCCTTGGTAAGCTTTGGAAAATCTTCTTCCATGTCATAGGGTAGACTCACTTTCCTGCACTCATTTTCATACCATGAATCATTTTCATCAAAGATAACATCTCTGCTTACCTTGAACCCTTTGTTTGTGGGGTTGTAGAATCTGTATCCTTTTTGGTTCAGATCATAACCAATGAAGATACATTTTTCAGCCTTGGGGTCTAGCTTTCCTCTTACCTGTGAGGGAATATGCACATATGCTACACAACCAAAGATTTTGCAATGATCCAGAGAGGGTCTCTTACCATGCCATGCTTCATATGGTGTCATGCCATCAAGTGATTTGGATGGCAACCTATTGATGAGATAAGTGGCAGTGGATACACTCTCTGCCCATAAGTAATTTGGCAACTTTTTTTCATTAAGCATAGACCTAGCTGTTTCTACTATGAGTCTATTCCTTCTTTCTGCTACCCCATTTTGTTCAGGTGAATACCTTGTAGTGATCTCCCTTTTGATGCCTCTTTCCTGCAAGAAATCTTCAAACTCATTGGAGAAGTACTCTCCTCCACCATCTGACCTTAGCCTCTTCAAGCTTCTACCTGTTTGATTCTCAACAAGTGCAAGATACCTCTTGAAACAATTAAACACTTCATCCTTATGCTTCATAAAGTATAAAATGGTCCACCTGCTATAGTCATCAATGAAGGACACATAATACCTTGAACCAGAAATGGAAGGGTCCTTGCTAGGTCCCCAAACATCTGTGTGTACCAAGTCTAGGTAGTCTTCATGCATGAAACCTTTCCTTGAGTAGGGTAATCTGTGAGACTTACCAAATTGACATGATCCACATTTGTAAATCATGTGTTGCTTGGATACATTAGGTATCCCAAGCACACATTGATCCCTGCACATTTGCTTTAGAGTCCTTTCACCTATGTGCCCTAATCTCTTGTGCCATATCTCTAACTCTGAAAGTGTCTGATCCTTATAATTATACAAAGCAATATTTTTTGTATCTTCTAGCTCAAATGTAAATAATCTACCTGATTTCTCCCCTTTGGCTATCCTTCTGAATCCATGTTTTGGATCCTCCACATATGCTCCATGTTGTGTGAATCTGACCTGCAAACCTTTCTCCACAATCTGACCAACACTCATTAAATTCTTAGTTATTGTTGGTACATAGAGTACCCTGCTTAATAGGTTCTGATTACCATCACATGTCTTCACATTTCCAATTTTGATAACAAAGTGTTTAGTGTCATCACCTGTTTGTACCTGATGTTTGCCCTTGGGCTCTTCCAAATCAGAAAGTAGTGCCACATTGCCAGCTACATGGTTAGAACATCCTGAGTCAATGTAAAATAAATGATCATCATTTGTACCTATCTTGGAGGTCATATTCATGATCAATAGGGAGTCATCTTGCTCCTCTGTGTAATTGTTGTAGTCTCTTCTATTTCTGAATCCACCTTGGTAGTTTCCATTGTGGTTGTTGTTGTAGTTGTTGTTGTATTGGTTGTTGTATCCATTGTAGCTTTGATGTTGGTTGAATCTGCCTCTCCCTTGAGAGTATCCACCTCTTGAGTAGCCTCTTCCTCTCTGATTTTTGTAATTCTTGTAGCATTCATCTGTGGTATGATTGGACAATCCACAGATGTTGCATGGTGATGAATTGTAGGGTCTCCCCCTACCTGACTTACCTCCTCTGCCTCTTCCTCTAGATGACCTACCTCTCCCTGCATAATTAGCTTGAGAGGTAGAACCTTCTTCATCCTGTTTCTTCTTGCCTTTATCTTTAACCTTCTTATTAGTATAGAGAGCAGAGGGGTTATTACCTTTTGATTGATCTCCAGCCTTTGTAAACTTTGCTTCATGTGTAAATAGTTGGCCCATGAGTGTTGTGAGATCAGGGGTATGCATGTCCATATAGAGATCCATTGCAGTGGTGAAACTTTCCCACTTATCATCTGCCTTGAGTCCATTTGTCACTTGCCTGACTATTTGCTCTTCTTCAATCTCCTCTCCAATGCTTGCTAGTTGGTCTGCCACATCTTTGATCTTTGTCACATACTCTGAGACTGATTGCTTGGGCTGCTTCCTAAGAGTTGTGAACTCAATCCATAATTGATTCTTCCTAGCCCTTGTGTTGGAAGAAAAGTAGTTTGACAAGGTTTCCCAAGTTTCTTGGGAAGTCTTACAGTTCCTTACATGAGGTAAAAGAAAGTCAGATATAGAGTTTAAGAGATAAGACCTTGCCAAAGCATCCTTTGCACACCATTGGTTGAGCCTTTCATGTTCATCCTTTGTAGGTAGTCCTCTAGTCTTGAATGAGGGCAACTCCTCATCTCCTGATATGTATCCAAATAGACTTCTCCCTTGTAGATAGGTCTTCATTCTCAATGACCAAGCCTGATAATTGTTTCTATCCAATTTGTCAATGAAGGAAGGGAAACCATCACCCATGATTACCTTATTTGCTCTGATACCACTATTGAGAGTGATGGATGGATGCACTCAGGAAATCAGTTGGTGCTGCAAAACCTGCTTCACACCTGCCCTCTTTTCTCTTCAGATATGCTTATTACACTTGCTTAGCTTCCAAATGACACAAAGAAACCATATATGTACTTTGGAAATGGTTTGAGTAATGATCAAACCAAAACAGATAATCTTGGTACTTCAAAAACAAGAAAAAACTTTCTATTCCTGTAGTGATACCTGCTCAGGCTTTTACTCAGTGTGACCAGCACACTTAAAATTGGAACAATTCCTTTTGGGAGTATTAAAGTACCTTAGTAAGCTACCAATCACAAGTGGAATCACTTCAATTGATAAACTATGCACTGAGAAATAAGTTTAGCAAACTTCTAGTTACCCCCGACTTTTTAGGAACTCTGCAGACACAGACCAGTGTGCACTTCGAGTTGGATTTCTCCCAAATGGCTGAATGAAATCCTCTGCGATTTTGTATGCTTGTAGTAGACCTTGAGCTGGTTCCAATGAGCTATAGATCACTTGATTTGGTTCAGTAGATCCTGAGATATGCTCCTTTGAAGTTGACAGACTTGGAGAAGATAACACAGTGAACCAGAAATGATAAATCTGTGTATATCTATTGATTGATAAGTTTGTACAAGCTCAATAGCATGACAAGCATAGCTAATTGAGGTGTGGTGGTGTAGGCTATGGAGTAGCACTAACACACACTCAATTACAATGAAGAATTGCCTCGGGGAGTGAGCTGAAGTGACTATACTACCCGCGACTTTTTGATTGTGTATTTTATAGAGAAGGAGTTGAGATTTGAATTTGAATTCAAATTCAAATCTCCTATATTCTCTACTCTAGAATTAAGGAGATATTCTCTCCAATCATTCCACCCAAAAATCCACGACTTAATCAATTAGGTGTGATGTAAATGAATGCCAAGTCATATAGATCTTTTTACAATGAGTAAAAGATAATAACTCATAAGTATGAGTTCCTATGCCTTATCCTTCATGTAGAGATATCCTTCAAGAGTTCCAAGTCCATCTTCCAAGGTTCCAATGTTCCAAGCCAATGTGTGTAGGCTTGTCTTGCACCAACACATAGGAGGTTCTGCAGATTCATTACTAGTTGGTTCAGTAATGTAAATTGCTGGTGTGGTATCATCAACACCGACCAGAGCTTCACCGGAATCAGACCGAGAGAGAAAATCTGCTAATGTATGTGCAGTGCCGGGTTGATGAATTACTTCATAATCGAACTCTTCTAACAATAAAACCCAACGCGCCAAACGACCACCTAAATGTTGCTGTCTAACCAGATACACTAGCGCAGCATGATCTACATGAAAGATGAATTTTCAGCTTAACAAATAATGTTGGAATTTCTTTACAGAATACACCAAACCAAGACATTCTCTTTGAGTCACTGAATAATTTTTTTCAGCAGGAGCAAGCCGTCGACTTGCATAATAGACAGGCCGAAACCACTTATCAGTTTGTTGCATTAAAACACTTCCAATGGCTATATCTAATGCGTCTACAAAAACATGAAATGGTCATTTCTAATTAGGAGGTTGTAGAATTGGAACCTGCGTTAATAATCCTTTTAGACGATCAGATGTAGTTTGACATTCCGGAGTCCAGTCAAACTGTCGAGGAGTACTAGTTATTAGTCGATTTAGGGGTATTGCCAAATGGGCAAGCCACTGTAAATGTCGACCATGCCACCTGACTTGACCCATGAAGCGCATCACTTCTTTCGGCATAGTAGGCACAGGTGCTTCTAACACGGCTGCAACTTTGTCTGGGTCAACTTGTATGCCCTGTGCAGATACAATATGGCCAAGGAGCTTACACAAGAAACCGCAAAGACAGATTTGGTGGGTTTCAGGCAGAGTCGGTATTCATGACATTTCTCAAAGCAACACCGTAAATGATACAGGTGTGCTACCATCTTACCGAATAAAGAGAAGTCATCTAGATATACTTGCATAAAAGAAGTGAGATAGGGTGAGAAGATTTCCTGCATACACCGTTGAAAAGTGCTAGGAGCATTCCTTAATCCAAACCACATGACTGTACAAGCAAAAACACCCCAGTTGGTAATGAAAGTTGTTTTTGGTATGTCTTGTTCAACCATTCTGACCTGGTTATAACCACTGTAACCGTCCAAAAGGGAGTACATCTCGTGTTCGGCCACTCTATCTAACTTTGTGTCAAGAAATGGAAGAGGAAACGGATCAGGCACCGTGGCCGCATTCAGTTTTTGGTAATCGACACATATTCGGAGCTGCTTGTTTTTCTTTGGTACGATCAGGATCGGACAGATCCACTTAGCATGCTCAATGGGTACAATGAATCCTACCTTTAATAGGCAATCAAGTTCTGCTTTGACCTGTGCTGCATAGTTGGGATTCATGCGGTAGCTGGGTTGTTTAATTGGTTTTGCTTCTGGTTTAAGCATGACCCGATGTTGATAGATGCGAGGGTCCAGACCTTTCATATCACGGTAATCCCATGCAAAAACATCAGAGAACTCACGAAGAAGCTGGATCAAATCTGCCTGAAATGCCTCAGACAATCCTTCCCTTATCTTGACAGGTCACAGATTTATTTCATCTCCCAAATTATAGGTGATTAAATGATCTTCGGGAACATAGAATTGACGAGGTTTTCCTGGATCGTCAGCTGACTGTAAAAGTTGTTGTATAGCGGCTTCATCCATAGCAACAGTATCTTCTGTCTCCACTTCTTCGGTCACAGGCACCACCGTATAGGCTGCCGGACTCCAGTTGTCTACAACAGATTGCATATCTACAATACCTAAGGAAATCAGATCTTCATTGTTCTTTAGAAATGCTTCTTCTTCATCGTCAGATAAGCCATCCAACATGTGGACCGGCTCTGCTACATATGGTCTGGCATGAAGTTCGCAAGGCTGAATGGCATCCAATTTAACAACATATTTATGGTGATTATCCTTAAAAGTCAATTCCTGTGCGGACCAATCTTGTATGAGTTTAGCTTGTTTTAATTAGGGTCGTCCGAAAAGAAGATTATAGTCAAGACTAGACTCCAGTAGTTCTAAGACTAAAAAAGTCATCTTAAACGTTGTACCCTGCAAAGTGATCGGGACATTCCGTACGAGTCCCACCGGATGAACTCGGGATTGATCTGCCATTCTAGTGAAAAATTGAACAGGCCCGATTTGCGTCCATCCCAACTTCTTACAAAGCGCTGCAGTGGCGATGTTTACACCAGACCCACCATCAATTAGTACTTGATTAATCTTGTGATTTTTGTACCATACCGTAATTAAGGGGACCGAATGATCCACCGTAGAATCAGCTTCCGGTTGTACCGTTGCCGTCGCTGGAATGCAGGAAGATTCAAGACTGAGTTGTTGTTGGAATTGTTGCCAAACTCCCGGCACTAATGCAAGTAATTGTCCAAGAGGGAGAGTAATGGACACCTTAGATAAAATTTCCCATGCCTGATCTGCTTGAATTGTACTTTTCACCGATTCTGAAGATGATGCATGTGTTATTGGGGTAGAATCTTGTTCCTATAATCCTTCCTTTGGCAGTGGAACTTGGGTCACCGGAATTGGATCTGGGAACACTATAGGCTCTTTGGTGGTCCATTGGCTAGCTTTGTTATACATTCTCTGCTGCTCATGGATGCCAAGTTCAAACACTTCTACTGCTGGTTGTAACTGCTTACCAGATCTTGTTTGAATCACTACTGCTTGAGTTTCCATTGGTGAGATATAGACCATATTGGTCATTGGATTCTGATGCTCTTTCTTTCTTTGATCATATTCAGCTGCATCCTTACAGAATCTTCGGATGTACCCAAGCTCACCACAAAAATGGTATCGAGGTGGTGGCAAGGAAGTACCGTCCTGTGATGTTCCTGTCTGCCAACGATTTGTATTGTAATTTGTGTTCCGCTGTCCTTGATAATTTATGTATCCTTGCTGTTGATTATTTCTCATGTGAGGTGGAATATAATGGGTGGCCGGCTGCCCCAATTCTTGTATAATGGCATTTACAGTTGCTGGTCCTTGCACTTTGGCATTATATGCACAATTTTTGGTGGAATGTCCTGTGGTATTGTAGATAGCGCAATACATCTGATTGAGGGCACAGGTGGCACTGGTATGCCCTCGATTCTTGCACTTGGTGCAGTACATCTGTCTAGCCGGATCCTCTGCAACATTTTTACTGGCTTTCAACCACTCAAGGTCTTCGGTAAAGCCTCCAACCTTATGTTCGAGTTGCAAGGCCATTGCAATAACCGCATGTAGTGTCATAGCTCCCACACAATGGATGATCATAATCTATCTGAGCTACGGAGTCAAAACATTAATAAACCACTGAGTGATGACATCATTTGGTAGGTTGGCATGGGCCGGCGGTAGTTGTCTCAAATGAGTTCTAAACAAGGTGGCATATTCCTGCATAGTCTGGTGCAGCTTCTATCTATTGTTCTGCAAGTAATCAAAAATTCCGGCAGGGTTCTTCTTCAGCCGGAACCTCTGCAAAAACCCATCCCTTACTGCTTCATAGGTGTCGAAATGGTTGATATCATACTCTGTAAGCCATCTTACTGCTTCATTAACTAATGTCGACTGGAATACTATGGCCTTGTATGCCGGATCGGGTGGATGGTTTAGCACTGCATAACTTATTTCAAAGGTGCGTACATGAGCATCAGGATCGTCACATGGAAATCCATCGAACTTGGTGTAAGTTACTCCTGTTGGAACCGGCCGGAGTGGAAGTGGCTGTTGCTATTGTTGTTGTTGTTGTTATTGTTGTTGTTGTTGTTGTTGTTGTGGTTGTTGTTGTCCACTCATGGTGCTAGTGGCGGTACTGTTACTATTTCCTGAGTTCTAAGGATGTGTTTCTGGTCCTTCAGAGTCTGTATGATCAGACTTCTCACCTTCCGGTTCAAAAATAACGCTCAACCTGTTATGAATTTCTAATTCGAATAGCCTATCCTCTTCTGTGGTATCAAACGTAGGCAAGCTTACCCCGAACTGTGGTGTTCGGAATGAAGATTCCCCAGGAAATATCACACTGTCACTGGAAACTTGTAAATTCTCTACAAGTAGGACCGAACTGCCACCGGAATTAGTGGAACTTTCCCCAACCCAGAGTATTCTTTCACCTTCAATGACCTCTCTGGGAAAGACACCTCTATGCTTAGACGGGTTTGAATCCTGACCAGATGGTGTCGGATCAACTACGCATTGCGTCCTTGTAGACTCCGAAGTTATTGTATCTTCTGCAGACTGTGCCGAAATTACACCAGAATCTACCGGAATTGTAGTATGTGCCACCGGAATGCTACCCGAATTAGTGCTGACGTGCTTCGTTTCTTCGACGACTGACTTAACTGATATGTGCTTCTGCCTCCTGGGGGAGTCCCTAACAAATTTAGTACCGCCCAAGGCTGTCGGTTTCTCCTATACTTCGGATACGACTCACCGGACCGAGTAACCGGCATACATCAGCTTTGCAACACTTGCGTACTATTTCACCTTACTGTCGATTCACAATCTATGGTCACCTTCCCACAATCACTTTGCAACACTCTGTTGCCACCTTCCCACAGATGGCACCAGTGTTAAACGCGCATTGCCATTAGAGACGCGTTTAAGCTCTTTTCAGGTTCTTGGGAGTGGAAGGGGTTTGAATAATCAGAGGCTCTATACTTGATTTTCCCAATTAATCACTCACACCACAGTACCTTAATGTTTAAATCTCTATTAATACGAATTAATCTCCAGAATTTGGTTCATTCTCTCACCGTATTACTATCTGTACTCAGACTATTGCTAGTTCTTCCACAACCTTACCGATTATACTCTGGTTGATACATTTTCATCACACAACGCAAAAGCTATTCATTACTGCAATACAGACTCACAAGTCTTACTTACTGGAACAGTGTTAAACACAATTGAAGATAATCAAACAAAAGCGAAATAATATAGTACTACTCAAAATTTTCCAACATAACACAACGGAACTCCACAGAATGTAATCGCCCAGACAGACAGTCTGGCGATTCTTCTGGTTGTTACTGAAGCGTCCTTTCATTGATTTATAAATGGATACAATTCTACGCAACGACCTTTCGGTTCGTGCCAATCCAGCGGCTTACAGTATATAGTATGAAATAAAGATGTAGACTTTCCATTGACAAAAATTTGAAAACTATAGAGACGGAGAGATAATACATAAGAGAAATATTTGAATTCATGTATGCCTAGCGAATATGAAGGAAGATGAATTAAGAAATAGAGTTTTTGCACAATGACTCTCAAGCAATTAATCTGATTAATGAATAACAAAAAAACTCACAAAACGTAATCATCCTTGTTGTTCCTCAATATCCATAGCTCTACTTCTTGTCTGCTACACATCACATTAGCTGCTCCTTAAATTGTCCTTGGATGTGTCCCTCCGCCAGCTCTTCTCTTCTATTGTGACACACCACCCTCTATAGCGATAGACCAATTTATCACAATAGAACCTCCGTATTTTGTGACAAAATGGCCCCATGATAGATCCCCTCTATCATGACAACTGCCTTCTATCATGAGAGATGCCCATGATAGACCCTCTATAGCATGATAAACACCCTCCATAATGACAAAGTGGCATATTGCAGTAGACCCTATCTATCATGAGAGACCCGTCCCCCCTATCATAACATACCAACTTTTTGGCAAAAATTAGGATTTTAATTTTGGCATAAATTTGGTCATTTTTAATGGTCTTTGGTGATTTTAGGAGTTCTTAGGCTAGTTTGTTTGAGATTCTCACAAGGGGTCCAAGTGGAAAAGCAAAGGCTTGTGAGATCCTCATGGACAAGAGGAAGCATCAAATGTGACCTGAGGTTGGAAAGCTTTAGAACCCCCTTTCTCAATTATAGCCTAGGATAAGATGCATAATCTTAGAAATAAGACTTAGGTCTATAATAAGAATTCCCCACGTCCAAGATACTTTAAAGGATGTCTATGATAAGAATCCTCCAAGTCCAAGATACCTTAAAGGATCAAGTTCAAGACTACTAAATAATTGAAATCAAAAGGGATGTAAGTTAAATACATGAACCTTAGATCAGGAAAAAACCTTGGTAAAATGTGTCGAAAAAGCCTAAGGTCATCTAAAGATAGTGTCAACCATGCAGGCACCAATTAGGTAACCATACCTCTGGCGAAAGCCAAGAGATCGGTGAAAACCAACCTATATGAGTTTAGACTGAGTGTACTTACTCTCAGACTATATAGTAAATAGAATCATTTTTGGAGAGGCCAAAATGTTTTCCCTTCTAAAGAACTAATGATTAAGACCACCACATTCTAGATAGATGGATCTCCTACCAATCATATGCCTGTATATATAGCTACTAGAATCAATGAACCACAAATGTAACTGGAGTCCACAAGTGCATGCATGTATAGCCTCCACCATTCCTTTTGTATCTTCCACTAGAGTCTACTAGTCATTGGAGTGATCTCAACCACTACTTTAGTACCTTCCACTAGAGTCTACTAGTGGTAGGTGTACTTGCCAGTTGAGTTAAGTCTCTCTCGACTCAAGTAAACTCACATTAAGTTTAGTTAGAAGGCCCTACAGCTCTTTGGGCAAAACTCTCTCCCCATGTGCCCCATGGAGGTTGAACCCAAGACCTCCTCCTTTTCAACCTTGAGACTTAACCACTAGGCCAAGTCGATTATTTGTCTTAGACAGTATAAGAATATATAAGTCTAGTATCGAGATATTTTTCCATATACACAAGTGGCCAAATAGTGTTCGATTTTAGATTCATCTGAGCCGATCAGACACTTAGATGATAGACTTACTTTACTACATCCCTGTCCACTAACAATCTACAAGTGTAGGAGAGGGTAACTCCTCAAGATTTGAGAGAGATAAAACTAGAGAGGCTCGAGAATTAAGCTTCATACATAAGATAGGGAGAGCGATGTCAAAAAAAGGTAGACATAGACAAGGAAGAGAAAGAACTAGAGCTCAAGGCTCACTTAGAGAGGATGATTTATTTCCCTCTTCTTAGAGAAAGAGGAATTCGAGAACATTGAGCCCCTTGAAGGTAGTCAACACCATGAAGAATTACTTTCACGACATAGGAGATCCTTATGATCATGTGGCCAAAATACAAAAGGTGTTGAGATATGAACACATGGTTGATTTGTTCACGCAATATAAGGCTTTTGGGCTGACCCTAAGGGGTATAAACCTAGCATGGTCTCAACCTTTGTAGCAAGGCTACTATTGAGATGTCTCCTAGTTGATGGAAGCCTTCCTCTCTGCATTCTTCAAGAGTGGAATCAGGCACAATACCTCATCCTTGATTCATAGTTTCAAACAAACCCCGCAAGAGACAATAATCTTACAAGTGATACATAGAAAAATGTCTATTCCTAAAGCTACCCACACAAGCAAAGCAAGTGCTTGAGTGGAAAACTATAATCATAAGTGTATCTAAAGGATCCCAACACCCTAGATTAGGGGGTGAAAATGTGCATAGACATAAAAGATAACCTAGGAGAAGAGCTAGAATGTTTTGAGATCTATAAAAAGGAGCAGAAGAGTATCACTTCAAAACCCTCATCTTTAGTGAAGGAATTAGTTTAGTTAGTCTCCGAACAACTAGAAGGAAACTTACCAAATAGACAAAATCAAAAGGTCACAACTATAAAAGTAGTTACTAGAGCACATGCCTTGCAACAAGCCAAGAAAGATGATCAAGAGAGAGACTTAGAGTCTAGTGAAAAGTGGAAATTCTAGTAAATGGAAGAGAAAATTGTAGAAAGGTTCTAGAGAAAGAGTGAAAAGAAAGTGTTCTAGGAAATTAGCAGAATTAGAAGGTAGCTTGAAGGAGTTGAAAGATAAAATTGTAGAGTTAATGTTCTAGGCCTCATTAGAGGCTCTACCTATACGTACGTCTAGTTTAGTATTAGCATATCCGATCCTAGAAGACTTAGACACGATGTGTAAGGCATGTAAGGCATGATTTGAGGAAGGAAAAAATGTGCAAGAATTAGATAAAAACTACCCTAGAGCAAACCTAGAGGTAGAAAGGACAAAATTTTGTATCAAGATGGTTGAAGTAGTCTAGGCTTTTTTCAAAGCTATTCAAGTCTTTAACAAGAGTATCCTAGTCAAACCAAAATTGTACTTTCGCGAATGATTATAAAGATAAGAGAAAATGGCATCCAAACCCAAAAACTTTGCACCTCAAAAGGCTCATTTTGTAGAAAGTGAAAAGGAGAATCCTTTCCAAAAAGAATCTTACACTCCCAAATCAACAGAGTGTGGAATTCCTCCTTCCATTAATAAATACTTCCAAGGGTTCTTGAGAGGAATCCAAGCAGAGAAGTGGGGTATGGAACAGGTGACTTCCCCACCCATCCAAGAGATAGATGATCTTTAGGAACAAATCCCTCAAGACATCCCCTCTATATATGGAGATTAGGAACATGTACAATCAAGTGAAAGATTGGACTTTGAATCTAGATCTTTATAAGAATCGCCATAGTTCACACGTCCATGGGAATCAAAGTCTATCCAAATGTGAGCTCCCACAATAAGGATAAAATAAGAAGATTAAGTTATACCTAGGAGCACAAAGGTTGCAAAAAATACTAAAGTGTAGTGCCATTTGACTTTAGAAGAGCTCCTAAAGCGAAAATCAAAGTTGTGGAAACATATACGAAACCATGACTAGAACTTGTTAGTTCCCACTTGTAGGTAGAAACCAATAAAAACGTTTATGAGAAGAAAAGGTAGGTAATATGAGCAAAGGAGAATAAGGGAACACTTATCTCCCGATCACTTATCAAGGGTATATGACCAAGGAAATCCTAGACCCAAGAGCATGTCCACTACATCATTATGGCAATGTTAAGGCAAACTAGCTTTGACACCCATGAGAACGAAACTCTAAATGGCAGATGGACACAAAGAAAATCCACCAGGGTTGTTAAAAGGGGTCACTCACACCATTGTGGTGTTGAGTTTCAACATACTTTTTCTATATGTGAGTTTGGAAAGAATCATGTTGAAGAAATGACTTTCGATAGACCCTTCATGAGACAATTGCTCATGGTTAGGCTTAAATCTTTGTGACAATGAACATAGTTGTAAATAAAGAACAATGGCCTCCCCATTGTGATGAGGACAATTATGATATTTAAATATTCATGTGTCAGTCGATAGTTGAAGAATGTGAGCCTAGTGTGAAGAAGAGAACGAGGAGGATCTAGAGTCCATTTTAATGGATCGAGTTTGTGAGTGAGAGGAAGAATACTTGTAGCAGATAGAGGCCAAGAGCCACAAGGAGAAGGGGCATAAGATCAATGTATTACTAACCACTCAAGTTGACATGGAAAACAAAAAGAAGAAACCTAAGAAGAATTCATTTGCTCAAGAAGAAGAAGAAGAAACATTGTTCGAAGTGCTAGAGAATTTCAATAAAATATGAGATAGAATATAGAAAGATATTGGTGAGAACGCTAGAATGAGAATCTCTCATGGGAGAAGCTTACAATAACAAGGAACAAATAAAAAAAATAGTGGTTGTACAACTTGGTCCGCAATTATATGGAGCCGATACTATTTCATGTGGTTCTTTTGTACTTGGCTAGCGGCTCGTGGATCCTGATCACGAAGTACTATCACGTGCAAGGAGTAATGCCATAGGAATCCAACAAAACTAAGAATTCCAACTTAACTAACATACACCTTTGTAGCCTAACTTGATGAATTCTCTACTTGCATTTTCATGCCTAATGCTTATACTTTAGTTGATGGACTTCAAAAAGGGATGGAAATCACTGAAATATACATAGGAAAGTAGCGAAAAATGAAATAAATAGATGTATTGATTAATGAGGCACTAATTACATGAACATAGATCAAGGCAACATAATGGTCTTGCCACCAACCTTGTTAAATGCTCCTTGTATACGGAGTATTGCATGAAACAACTAATACAACTCGAGTTGAATGAAAAGAGATAGATAAATTTACTTTTTGTGATTGAAGTGATACTACAAATACCAACCCGTGCTAGTCTCCTGACTTCCCCAAGAGTTTTGCATGAATCTTGCCGCCTCACACCATGATCAAAAAGGGGTAGGAGGTTTTTGAAAAAACAGAGATTGATGCTGTCAGCCGCATGTTGCTTGGTCATCTCAACAATCGCCAATGACATAGATCTTCTCAGTCCCTATTGCCACACGATTCCATGATGATGCACTAGTACTATGTGCACATACCAACTCATGATGCAATCCACTATGACACTCTTCACCAAGTCTTCAAAGCCACTAAATGTAGATCACTGTAGGGAGAAAACACCTTTTAGGACAAAAGCTAGATTAAATACAAGAAGGATGACATCCCATACTAATGTGAAGACCAAGGAACAAAGATGACATCAAATATGATTTAAAATATCTTTTATCATGTTTTTGACTAAAAATGACATAGAAATCTATTTACATTTTTTGTAGCAAAATAATTCATGAAATAAAAGCATTTTAGTCTTAATTGAGTATTTTGAATGTGCTTGACTCTAGAAGATTGCCTCTATGTATGAAATATTCTTTCCTACGATAGTTGTCAATATATTGGGAATGTCTCAAAGATGGGCCACAATTGAAAGGGTATTGATTTTGAATATACCTTAACCTGGTCCTCATCCTAAATCAATTGTTCACCATCATTTTTTATTGTTCGTTTGTCCTCAGAAGCTTCCACAAACGAGTATCCTTTCTGTCGCTTGTCAATGCCTTCGTTTGAAAGTATTGGCTTTTCCTCAAGCGAGCTCTCAAAGAAGCTAGAAAGTGACTTGGACGGACCGTTAAATGCATCATTTGAGAAGCTCAAATCAAGGCTGTAAAATCCCTCTTTAATCTCTTCGTCCTCATTTGTAAACTTATTTTCTGTTTCTTTAAATTCAACTAATACTGCAAGACAATAGTCTTCTCTAAGATTGAAAAGCTCTGTATGCAATAGAGAGGAATAAATTCCTTTCCATAGATAAATTTATATGGAAGGCATGGTATAAGAAGTGATTTTCTGTAGATATCTACATCTTTTGTTGGTGCACTAATGATTGCGTTTTCTCTAAAAGTTGCAACATCAAAATTTTTTACCTCTTCTAATTCTACTTGAAGGATTATCTCTTCAACAATTTCCATAACATCAGTATTGGAATATTTGTCAAGAGAAAGGTCTAATGATATTTATTTCTCTTCATCAAGGTCTTTTTGTTCAACGTTTTCACTAGATGGATGATAATCAAATAAAAAAGCCCATATTCACTCAAAGTAAACAAAAACGACTTTAATGATGTGAACAAAACTCCATCCTCCCAGGCATGGGGGAAGCCCTTTTACACTTTCTAGTACTTCTCGCCTTGTCCAAAGGATCCTTCCAAAGATGCTTGGATGAATATATTTCTTGCCTGATATTTCCACTTCATGTCCATTGATTATCCTCACAAAATTATTCCACTCATCCTATAGAAATGGATTAGTTTTTTCTACAAGGGCTTCAAAATCAAAGGATGGGTTGAACAGCTTCATTGCATCTCAAAATTGATTGAGTCCCAAAGCATCTTGAGCCATGAAATCAAGGAGTTTCTCAAATGGGGAGACCATGCGAATTGCACTTTTCTCCTCCATTTCAAGATCTTTGAGGGATTTAATTATAGATGAAAGGGATGAGTGATACAAGAAAATAGAGGCACTCAAAGGGGTAAAACACGTGCTATCTTTTGAATTGGTCATGTATATAATTCAAGCATAGGAATGCAGACTATGGGTAGAGAAAATTGTTGAAGGTATAAAATGAACAAAATCCAAGGGACGTGATATGTATAGGAGAAAAGAGACATTGGGGAATCCAAGTGGACCAATGAGAGCATATCACATGGCAAGGCCTCCAAAATCCCCACAATCAAATAATGTGGAGAAATGAAATTGTGACATGTGGCAACTTGTATGTTGAAATCTAGAATGTGTCAAATGATTTGGACCAATGACAATATGCCATGTGGCAATGTACATTGGGATTCTCAATGGTGAGATGACATTCACCAATGAGAAGATGCCACATGGCATTAATAATTCAAAACTTCCTAGAGAGACTATATAAGGTGCTCAATTCATTTGTGGTACTTTTTGTGTGCTCTCTCTAGTCCCACTTAGCTCCCCATATTCTTCATCAAATCAAATCTTTTCCACAAGAAACAACCTCATCTCATTGCTTCTTTAGTTTTCTTTGTATGGAAGGGTGCTTAATATGGAGGATTCATTCATATACCTAGAAATATAGCACTTGTTTGGACATGACCAATTCAAGCAATTAGGGCCATCAAAGAAGCTCGGATTGCTGTAATGCTTGAATCTATCATGTCCATTTAGAACAACTATATGATGGTTATTTGTTTTTTCTTGGTATGAAGAATGTTTCCACATTTGTTTATGTCATGAATTTCACATGTTATAGTTCGTTGAAGGAGGAACAAGACATGACCAATTCGAGTGATTAGAGCCACCAGAGAACCTCCCGAATCACTTAAGTCAGTTGTCTACATTGAAACCAATTGTTTTATGTATATTTTCTTTTTCTGAGTATTAGAAATGTCTTACCATTGAATTATGTCATGGAATACACATGAAATCACTTTAGGGGATGTTTTATTTGACATGATAGATGCAAGCAATAAGGGCAATCAGAGAACGTGGGATGACCCTAATTACTTGAATCCATCTTCTCCATTCAAAACACGTTCTTAATGTATATTTGCTTATCCAAGTAGAAGACATGTGTGATCATGGATTTTTGAGATGAAATACAAAAGAAATCACTTAAACACTTGTGTTTTTGGACGCAGTTGATTCAAGTGATAAGGGAAATGGACCAATTTAGGATGCCAATATCGCTTAAATTATTTGTTTCTTTAATGCCTCCTCTATTTGCTTTCTTTTGAGCTTTCATATCTATAAGGTTAATGACCACCCCCCCCCCCCTCTCTTTATCCTTGTGTCATGTTGATATTGGCCAAGACAAAGAAAACTTCTAATAAGCTTTACACAAATAAAGTGAGAAATCAAGGGGGAATTACTAGAGAGAACCAAGGTAACAACATCAAATGCATCTCCAGCATCATGAAGACTCAATCGTAAACTTGTCTCCATAGGAGTGGCAATAGGCTTACAACCTTCAAGGCCAAAACGCTGCAATAATGTGTCAATATATTTCGTTTGACACAAAGGCATTCCACCATCAACGTGCATAAACTGAATGCCCAAATAGTGATGCAAATGCCCCAAATCAGACATCTCAAATGAGGCATGCAAATCAGCCTTAAAATCAGCAATATGTGTCTCAATAGGACCAGTGAGCAGCATGTCGTCAACATAGACAACAATGATCAGAAGCACATCATTAGCATGCTTAACATATAAGGTGCTTTCAGTTGGACTGTTCTCAAAACCATGTGCAATCAGATAGGCATGTATCTTCTCATACCAAGCACGTGGTGCTTGCTTTAAACCATATAATGCCTTCTTTAACCTGCACACCTGGTTTTCATGCCCTTTCTGCACAAAGCCACGGGGCTGAAAAACATACACTTCTTCATGCAAGTCACCATTCAGAAATGTTGTTTTAATGTCCAACTGATGTACATTCCAACCATGATGGGCTGCAAGTGCACAAATGCTCCGAACAGTAGTCATATGGCATGTAGGTGCAAAGGTCTCATCAAAATCAATGCCTCTTTCCTGTGCATAACCCTTTGCAACAAGCCTAGCCTTATACCTGTCAACTATACCATCAGGTTTACGCTTCAGCTTGTATACCCACTTAGTGCCAATGGCCTTCTTGCCAAGAGGCAAGTCACATAAAGACCATGTACCATTCTTCATTATAGCATCATGTTCAGATTGCATAGCAGCCATCCAATTTTCTGAATTTTGTGCTTCATCAAAAGAAACAGGCTCATTCTCATCACAGAGACTAGATGCAGCTATAGCATAGCAATCTGATGCAAAGGAGGCACTATGAGAGCCTGAACGAGTACGATATGACAAAGGTGCATCTAATTTGCTGTCACGCAAAGTCTGCACCAGCCATTTTGGCATAGTTTTGGCCTGCTCAATATCAGCTCTCTCATCAACAAGTGCATCATGTAAATCTGCCTCAGAAATGGAGTGATCTACATCATCATATGAAACCTGCAAAGGCTGAGAAGCTGCCTCATTAGGACCAGCACTAGCCTGTCCACCTGTAAAAAGAGGCATCAAAGTATCATACATGTCTTTGGAGCTAACAGATGTCTCCTTAGTACATGAAAGCAATGGCTGAATAACATCTTCCACAAAGACAACATCATGGCTAACCAGAATGCGTTTAGTCTGTGGATGATACAGACGATAGCCTTTACTTTCAGAACTGTACCCAACAAAAATACATTTTACTGCCTTATCATCCAATGTTTTGCGATGTTGTTCAGGCACTAATGCATATGCCAAACAACCAAAAACACGCAGATGAGCAACAGATGGCTTGCGGTCATGCCAAGCCTCATATGGAGTGATAGACTGCAATGCTTTAGTGGGACACCTGTTCAGTACATATGCTGCACACATGACAACCTCAAGCCAGAAACTATGTGGTAAAGCCTGACTTTTGACCATGCACCTCGCCATCTCCATGAGTGACCTGTTCTTCCTTTCAGCAACTCCATTCTGTTGAGGTGTATACGGCACTGTACACTGGTGTTTTATCCCACGTTCAGCCAGAAATGCATTAAAATCTGAAGACATATATTCCCCCCCTCGATCAAAACGGAGGGTGCCCATTTTACATGCTGACAGATTTTCAGCCAAAACCAAAAACTGTTTGAAGCACATGAACACTTCGGACTTTGCTTTGAGTGGATATACCCATGCATGCCTGGAAAAATCATCAATGAAAGTCACGAAATAAAGGTAATCTCCAAAAGAGGGTGTCTGCATAGGACCACAGACATCACTATGTACAAGCTTCAATTTCTGCGTAGCCCGCACTGAACCATCTTTTGGAAAGGAAGAACGCTGCATTTTGCCCAAAATACAGCCTTCACAAACATGTTTTCCAGGTGCCTCAAGTTTGGGCAAAGAGGACACCATTTCAGATTTCTGCAGGCGTAACAAAGTAGCAAAATTCAGATGACCAAAGCGTGCATGCCAAAGCTTTGCATCTGACATAACCTGAGAATCATGAACTGCACATGCCGAATCATTCACAGATCTTTCATAGTCTATGAGCTTATACAACCCACGACATAGAATGCCAGAAGCAATAATCACATCGCCATTTGAGAGATCATGGACTGTACACCTGTCATCAACGAATTTCACAACCAAGCCAATCTTGGCTAATGCAGAAACTGATAACAGGTTCTTTTTGATCCCTGGCACAAATAAAGCATCTGACAAAGTGAAAGAACTACCATCAGCTGTAGTCAGAATGATCTTACCAACTCCCATAACAGGATAAGAGGAGTTGTTGGCACATGTAACAGTATTCCCTGTAGGGGCAGGCTCGAGTGAAGAGAAGAAACTGCGCTGCGAGGTAATATGTTTGGTTGCCCCACTGTCAAAATACCAAACATTTGAGTCTACTACAGACATGCATTGATCATGAGAAGATGGGTCAAAATTGCAGACACTAGTAAACGCCCATTCTTCTTCCTGCACAAGATTTGCAGACTCTATTTTTGGTGTAGAGGCCTCTGCAACAACCATTCCAGCCTCTTTCTTCTTTGCCTCTTTAGCAGCCAGTTTTGGACAGTTCTTTATAATATGATCATTTCCTTTACACTACTTGCAGAACAATTTCTGCTTTTCTGATTTCTTCTCATCTTTATCCTGGTTCTTCGATTGTGCAGCATTTGCAGATTTCTGCTTACTAGTAGAAGAGCTCCATTTTCCTTTTCCCTTCTGATTAGCTAGGAAGGCTTGATCTGCAACACGCATTATGGACCTGTTTCTGCCTGGACTGATCTTCCTGCAACAGAACAGAGACTAATTCCTCAAATGACAAGGCATTCGGATTGCCTTTCATCATCAACCGAAGAGTAGAGGCAAAACTCTGATATGAATCAGGAAGACCATTCAGAATGGTCTGCACAAGTGAGCTATCTGGTATAACCTCATCAGCAGAAATCAATTGTTCCTTCAGGTCTTTGATCTTTGTAAGAAAACTGTCCATAGAATCACCTTCATTCATGTGCTCACTCTCCAACTGTTTTCGGAAGTAAGCAACACGAGCCTCATTCCTAGCCTGGTACAAAGTGGTAAGTGTATCCCAAGCATCCTTTGCTATTCTGCAAGAGCGAATGTGAGGAATAATGGCACGTTTGACAGACAAAGCTATCAATGCATGTGCCTGGGCATCTCTGCCATCCCAACGAATCTGCTATGTAGTAGGTGCAGCAGAAACAACAGCACGAACAGGAATCTACGGAATATCATCTTCAACACCATCTTCATCAGCTCCAACACCTCCAGCACCTGTATTTGTAGTACCTGTAGTCACAGGTCTAACAGGACGTCTTTCAACACCCTCCACAATGTTCCACAGTCCTTTTGCAACCAGTACATGTTGCATCATATAAGCCCATAATGGGTAGTTGGTACCATCCAACTTATCCTCAACAGCCAACATACGGAATGTTGATATATTTAGGTAGTGATGTGTGTGAACACTCTAGGACTGCCGGGGCACTTTTTTCCCTCTTTAGGAGGTTTTTTTCCCCCGGCTTGTATATACGCCTATTGCCCTAATGGGCTACTTATCTTTGTACATTCTCTAGTAATACATTCAGTCTTGTGTGTTGTGCTCCAAGCTTCTTCTTCTTCCTTGTGCTGTTTGCGTGCTTCCGCAGACGTCTAACTCCAACAATTGGTATCAGAGCAGGTCGTCGCTTCTTCTAGCGCGCCGTCGACACTCCTCCGTTTGCAGTCTCAGATTCGCACGAAATTTGGTGAGCATACTCAGGGTGTTTCCGAGATCAAAACATCAAAGCATACTCAGCTCGTTTCGGCCTCCGAACACACTATCGCAGTGCTTGTGCAGGCTATTTCGTCCTTTTGTGCCAAAGGTATATACCAGTTTCTGTTCACCAGTTTAAGCATCTCGAAGTCTGCTACAGGTCTAGCAGAACTCGTTTGGGCAGTTCCGTTCAACTTTTTTAGATACAGTCAATTTTTTGCATCAAGGTATTTTAGTCACCGGCCATGGCTGAAAGCAGCGATGTATTCCGTATGTTGGCTGTTGAGGATAAGTTGGATGGTACCAACTACCCATTATGGGCTTATATGATGCGACATGTACTGGTTGCAAAAGGATTGTGGAACATTGTGCAGGGTGTTGAAAGACGTCCTGTTACACCTGTAACGACAGGTACTGCAATACAGGTGTTGGAGCTGATGAAGATGGTGTCGAAGATGATATTCCGTAGATTCCTGTTCGTGCTGCTGTTTCTGTTGCACCTACTGCAGAGCAGATTCGTTGGGATGGCAGAGATGCCCAGGCACATGCATTGATAGCTTTGTCTGTCAAACGTGCCATTATTCCTCACATTCGCTCTTGTAGAACAGCAAAGGATGCTTAGGATACACTTACCACTTTGTACCAGGCTAAGAATGAGGCTCGTGTTGCTTACCTCCGAAAACAGTTGGAGAGTGAGCACATGAATGAAGGTGATTCTATGGACAGTTTTCTTACAAAGATCAAAGACCTGAAGGAACAATTGATTTCTGCTAATGAGGTTATACCAGATAGCTCACTTGTGCAGACCGTTCTGAATGGTCTTCGTGATTCATATCAGAGTTTTGCCTCTACTCTTCGGTTGATGATGAAAGGCAATCCGAATGCCTTGTTATTTGAGGAATTAGTCTCTGTTCTATTGCAGGAAGATCAGTCCAGGCAGAACAGGTCCATTATGCGTGTTGCAGATCAAGCTTTCCTGGCTAGTCAGAAGGGCAAAGGAAAATGGAGCTCTTCTACTAGTAAGCAGAAATCTGCAAATGCTGCACATTCAAAGAACCAAGACAACGATGAGAAAAAATCAGAAAAGCAGAAATTGTTTTGTAAGTACTGTAAAGGCAATCATCATATCATAAAGAACTGTCCAAAACTGGCTGCTAAAGAGGCAAAGAAGAAAGAGGCTGGAATGGTTGTTGCAGAGGCCTCTACACCAAAAACAGAGTCTGCAAATCTTGTGCAGGAAGAAGAATGGGCGCTTACTACTGTCTACAGTTTTGACCCATCTTCTCCTTATCAGTGCATGTCTGCAGTAGACGAAGATGTTTGGTACTTTGACAGTGGGGCGACCAAACATATTACCTCGCAGCGCAGTTTCTTCTCTTCACTTGAGCCTGCTCCTACAGGGAATACTGTTACATGCGCCAATAACTCCTCTTATCCTATTATGGGAGTTGGTAAGATCATTCTGACTACTGCTGATGGTAGTTCTTTCACTTTGTCAGATGCTTTATTTGTGCCAGGGATCAAAAAGAATCTGTTATCAGTTTCTGCATTAGCCAAGATTGGCTTGGTTGTGAAATTTGTTGATGACAGGTGTACAGTCCATGATCTCTCAAATGGCGATGTGATTATTGCTTCTGGCATTTTATGTCGTGGGCTGTATAAGCTCATAGACTATGAAAGATCTGTGAATGATTCGGCATGTGCAATTCATGATTCTCAGGCTATGTCAGATGCAAAGCTTTGGCATGCACGCTTTGGTCATCTGAATTTTGCTAGTTTGTTACGCCTGCAGAAATCTGAAATGGTGTCCTCTTTGCCCAAACTTGAGGCACCTGGAAAACATGTTTGTGAAGGCTGTATTTTGGGCAAAATGCAGCGTTCTTCCTTTCCAAAAGATGGTTCAGTTCGGGCTACGCAGAAATTGCAGCTTGTACATAGTGATGTCTATGGTCCTATGCAGACACCCTCTTTTGGAAATTACCTTTACTTCGTGACTTTCATTGATGATTTTTCCAGGCATGCATGGGTATATCCACTCAAAGCAAAGTCCGAAGTGTTCATGTGCTTCAAACAGTTTTTGGTTTTAGCTGAAAATCTGTCAGCATGTAAAATGGGCACCCTCCGTTCTGATCGAGGGGGGAAATATATGTCTTCAGATTTTAATGCATTTCTGGCTCAACGTGGGATAAAACACCAGTGTACAGTGTCGTATACACCTCAACAGAATGGAGTTGCTGAACGAAAGAACAGGTCACTCATGGAGATGGCGAGGTGCATGGTCAAAAGTCAGGCTTTACCACATAGTTTCTGGCTTGAGGCTGTCATGTGTGCAGCATATGTACTGAACAGGTGTCCCACTAAAGCGTTGCAGTCTATCACTCCATATGAGGCTTGGCATGACCGCAAGCCATCTGTTGCTCATCTGCGTGTTTTTGGTTGTTTGGCATATGCATTAGTGCCTGAACAACATCGCAGAAAATTGGATGATAAGGTAGTAAAATGTATTTTTGTTGGGTACAGTTCTGAAAGTAAAGGCTATCGTCTGTATCATCCACAGACTAAACGCATTCTGGTTAGCCGTGATGTTGTCTTTGTGGAAGATGCTATTCAGCCATTGCTTTCATGTACTAAGGAGACATCTATTAGCTCCAAAGACATGTATGATACTTTGATGCCTCTTTTTACAGGTGGACAGGCTAGTGCTGGTCCTAATGAGGCAACTTCTCAGCCTTTGCAGGTTTCATATGATGATGCAGATCATTCCATTTCTGATGCAGATTTACATGATGCACTTGTTGATGAGAGAGCTGATACTGAGCAGGCAAAAACTATGCCAAAATTGCTGGTGCAGACTTTGCATGACAGCAAATTAGATGCACCTTTGTCATATCGTACTCGTTCAGGCTCTCATAGTGCCTCCTTTGCATCAGATTGCTATGCTATGGCTGCATCTAGTCTCTGTGATGAGAATGAGCCTGTTTCTTTTGATGAAGCACAAAATTCAGAAAATTGGATGGCTGCTATGCAATCTGAATATGATGCTATAATGAAGAATGGTACATGGTCTTTATGTGACTTGCCTCCTGGCAAGAAGGCCATTGGCACTAAGTGGGTATACAAGCTGAAGCGTAAACCTGATGGTACAGTTGACAGGTATAAGGCTAGGCTTGTTGCAAAGGGTTATGCACAGGAAAGAGGCATTGATTTTGATGAGACCTTTGCACCTACATGCCGTATGACTACTGTTTGGAGCATTTGTGCACTTGCAGCCCATCATGGTTGGAATGTACATCAGTTGGACATTAAAACAGCATTTGTGAATGGTGACTTGCATGAAGAAGTGTATGTTTTTCAGCCCCGTGGCTTTGTGCAGAAAGGGCATGAAAACCAGGTGTGCAGGTTAAAGAAGGCGTTATATGGTTTAAAGCAAGCACCACGTGCTTGGTATGAGAAGATACATGCCTATCTGATTGCACATGGTTTTGAGAACAGTCCAACTGAAAGCACCTTATATGTTAAGCATGCTAATGATGTGCTTCTGATCATTGTTGTCTATGTTGATGACATGCTGCTCACTGGTCCTATTGAGACACATATTGCTGATTTTAAGGCTGATTTGCATGCCTCATTTGAGATGTCTGATTTGGGGCATTTGCATCACTATTTGGGCATTCAGTTTATGCACGTTGATGGTGGAATGGCTTTGTGTCAAACAAAATATATTGACACATTATTGCAGCGTTTTGGACTTGAAGACTGTAAGCCTATTGCCACTCCTATGGAGACAGGTTTACGATTGAGTCTTCATGATGCTGGAGATGCATTTGATGCTGTTCTCTATCAGCAGGCTGTTGGATGCTTGATTTACTTATGCATTACTCAGCCAGATATTCAGTTTGCTGTCTCACAGATGAGCAGTTTTATGCATTGCCCAGGAGTCACGCATTGGAAAGCGGTTAAGCGCATCTTTCGCTACTTGAGTGGTACTCGGCTACTTGGGTTGTTTTATCCCAAGGGGGGATCACTACCGCCAGATTTGCATGCTTTTTCGGACTTAGATTGGGTTGGTTGCTATGACACTCGTGTGTCCACCAGTGGTGGCTCAGACGCCTTATGGCTGATTTCGGTGTTGGCCAGTCTTCTGCCACCACCATCTTCACTGACAGTCAGAGCGCATTGGCAGTTGCGAGGAACCCTGTGTTCCATGCTCGCACTAAGCACATTGAGGTGCATTATCACTATGTCAGGGAGAGGTTCTCTGCTGGGGAGATCAGCTTGGCATATGTGCCCACGCAGGAGAACATTGCAGACCTTTTCACGAAGGCTCTGCCTAGGGAGAAGTTTGAAGCTTTCCGCAAAGCTTTGGGCTTACTTCCTTTTGTGGAGTGATTTCCACATAGCTTGGCACTTCCTTATACATGAGTGCCAGCTCCTTGTTCACCGCATCACTCCCAGGGGGGATTTGTTGATATATTTAGGTAGTGATGTGTGTGAATACTCTAGGACTGCCGGGGCACTTTTTTCCCTCTTTAGGAGGTTTTTTTCCCCCGGCTTGTATATACGCCTATTGCCCTAATGGGCTACTTATCTTTGTACATTCTCTAGTAATACATTCAGTCTTGTGTGTTGTGCTCCAAGCTTCTTCTTCTTCCTTGTGCTGTTCGCGTGCTTCCGCAGACGTCTAACTCCAACACGGAATACATCACTGCTTTCAGCCATGGCCGGTGACTGTACCTTGATGCAAAAAATTGATTGTATCTCAAAAGGATGAAGGGAATTGCCCAGACGAGTTCTGCTAGACCTGTAGCAGACTTTGAGACGCTTAAACTGGCGAACAGAAACTGGTATATACCTTTCGCACAAAAGGACGAAATAGCCTTTGATCTCAGAAACACCCTGAGTATGCTCACCAAATTTCGTGCGAATTTGAGACTGCAAACGGAGGAGTGTCGACGGCGCCCTAGAAGAAGCGACGACCTGCTCTGATACCAATTGTTGGAGATAGACGTCTACGGAAGCACATGAACAGCACAAGGAAGAAGAAGAAGCTTGGAGCACAAACACACAATACTGAATGTATTACTAGAGAATGTACAAAGATAAGTAGCCCATTAGGGCAATAGGCGTATATACAAGCCGGGTGAAAAAAACCTCCTAAAGAGGGAAAAAAGTGCCCTGGCGGTCCTAGAGTGTTCACACACATCACTACCTAATTATATCAACATCAATGAGGGTTTTTCAAGGAAGGTGTTTATCTTGAATCCACTTGTGATGCCATCTATTCTTTATAAGCATAGAGAAATTAATCATTTTCTTGTTAGAGAAGATATGGAATATATTATTTACCCATATCTTGAAAGGTAAGTTCACATTATATTTTCCATATATAGTCATTTCTTGCTAAGCTTGAAGTTTTATAACAAATTAGGGCTTAACATTTTATGGGTCATTCCACTTTAATAATAACCAAATTTAATGAATTCCAAGCTTTATTTATAGGAGATTAGGGTTTAGGTAACTTTAGTATAGAAATAATTTTATCAGGATCTGGAGCCATACCTTTAGCAGATACCATATGTCCCAAGAGGGTTCCTTCTATCACAAGGAAATGACATTTGTTTGGGTTCAGCTTTAGTTTAGTCTCCCTGCATCTTTTAAAAACATTCTACAGTTGTTTCAAGTGATGGTACAAGCAATCCAAAGGACTCTTTGTGAGATCCTGAAAATGAAAAAAAGTCATCCATGAAAATTCTAAGTGTTTCTAGCAATAAGGGTCCAAAAATGAGGTTGACAGTCCTGTTAAAGGTGGCTAGAGCATTTTTGAGTCCAAATGGCATTTTTACATACACATATGTTCCCCAAGCTGTGATAAAAGCAATCTTTTCACGATCCTCTAGGTGAATGGATATTTGATTATAGCCACTAAAGCCATCCATAAATCTATATAATGCATGTCCAGCCACTTCTTCAATGACCTGCTCTGCAAAAGGCATGGGGAATCCATCTGGCCTTGTTGAGTGCTCTAAAGTCAACAAAAATCCTAATTTTGTTGGTATTCCTCTTTGGTACTATAACCATAGGTGAAAGCCATTCTGAGTGTTCCACAAGAATGATGATTCCTGCATCCTCCATCTTCTGTATTTCCACATAAATAGCTTCAGCATATTTGGGTTGATTCTATAACTCTTTCCTCTTATTCTCCATAATTGGCAGACACTCCTTCTAAGTCTTTATAATGCCAAGCAAAAACATCTGCATAGTGGGTCAAGAAAGATTTTACCTTTTCAAGGAGCTCTGGGTGGCTCCACAACCAAGTGGCCACCAAAACTGGATGATTATTTTCCTGAGTGCCTAATTGTATTTCTTTGACAGGGTTTCTCTTTACCATGGTATCTTCATGCTCATCTCCAACCCTGTTTTCTTCCAATAGCTTTTCATGCATTGTTGCATAAGCAGGAGTGTTTTGGATCTCAACATATTCCTCCTTGTCCTTCATCCATCCTACAGGGATTTCTTGAATTGGTAAAGAACATTCTTCACTAGTATGTTTTACCTTGTCTTTAACTTTAGTAACTTCCTTCTCTATTGTTGTTGCATCCTTCTCTAAGTTGTATTTGAGGGGTGTCTTCCTCCCCCTTCTGTGGGCTGTGATGGGTTCTCCCAATCCATCAACCTGAACTTTATTCTCATTTTCATCATAACATTGATCTATGCAAGAATTATTAAGCAAAACTCGAAAACAAGAGGAAGAGTTGCCTACTCGGAGCCAATTCGGAATATCTTCTTCTTCCTCGAACTTTACTTGTGGTTGGTCCTCCATTTCTGGTTCCATGCAAATGCCAACTGATTGCATCATGCTAGTGTTTCCTTGATGATTTGGGCTCTCCTGTAAATGTATTTGTGTCCGTTTTTGCCCTTTCTTTTGTACCCACATAGTGTCTTTAACCCAGTCATGAATGACACTTGCATGCCTCAGCCACGGTCTTCCAATTAAGAGGGGAAATCCTCCTTCTACCTGGGGCAATCTTAATACCACAAAATCCAAAATGAAGAGATTACCTTGTACTTCCAGCAGAACTTTCAAGATCACTCCCAGTGGCCTTACTTTGCTTTGATGGGCTAAAGTAAGTGTGAAATTTACAGGTCTTGAAGGGTGTAGTCCAATCTTTTCCATTGTATGTTCAGGCATCAAGTTAATGCCAGAACGACCATCCACAATAACTCCTTGAAACTCATGATCTTTAATAGAGACTGTCAACCGAGGGCTCTTATAATTTGTGAGTGTTGCTTCCCCTACAATTTTACCTTTATGCATAATAGCAGCCTTTGCCACTAAACTTGTTGTGGAAGCCTCATCAATTATGTGCAAGAGTTCTGACCTGAATTTCCCATACATCTTCGTTAAATAAAAAATACTGACCTCCTTTTTCATGGACTTGAGTAGTTTTGAAGCTTTTGATTCCTTAAGAACATGGGCTTCAATTGACTTATCAAACTCCTCATGATCCCTGTTGAATGCATGTCCAATGGCATCACTGGTACATATGAGATCTCCTTTTTGCCTTGTATCTGCACATGTGGTGGCTTTGTCTTCATATGTCTCTTTATCTTTGTTCAATCCATTAATCCTTGATCCTTGACCTATTTCCACTTGAGCCTTCCCCTTGCTTCTTGTCTACATTGTAAAAGATTCAATTTCTTCTAACTGCACAATCCTGGTAGATGGTGATGGCCCATTGACTTGATCTAGCATTTCTTCTTTGTGCACAGAAATCATTTGAATGTGGGGCCCAGATGAAGATGCTTGTTTCTTAGGACAACAATTAGTATAGTGGTCTATGGCCTCTGGGCAGGTCTTGCAAGGAGGGGCATTTTTTGGGAGAGTGCATCTACTTTGGTAATGCCCACATTCTCCACATCTAAAACAAATAATTGGCCTAAGTTACACTTAACAAAGGACATTCACTTACTACATGACCTTGCTTGCTACACATGGTAGAACATATCCCACTTTTGATGCCACCCCCTTTGAGTTCCTGCAACTCCTGTGGAAGCTGAGCCAGTTCCTCTGCTTCGACCTCCTCTTCCTTTTGTAGCTTCAATGCCTCAATCTCCCTTCTCAAGTAAGTAACATCTGTCTCTTCCTCTTTGTGGGGCTTATTCCTTTTTAAGCCCTCCACCTCTTTCCTTAGCTGGATTAGTGGATCCTCCATTTCTCTAGAATAGGGTGGTTGAGAAGAAATTGCTCCATATTGTTGCCTTATTTACTCTAGTCGTGTAGCTGTATTGATGAACTCCTCTATGGAGGTTGTTGGCAACACTAGTTCCTTGACTTTACATTGTATGGTTACTGGAAGTGGCTTAGCGAACCATTTCTTAATAAAAGAATCATGTGGAGGATCTGGAAACTTAGCCATTACTGCCTTGGCCCTAGTTACAAACTCTGGAAACTTTTCACCTAGACCCACTCTCTGTAGTATGATGATCTCTGTAGTATTTCCATGCTGGAATTGAGTTTTGAATGCATCTTTCATTAAGTCCCAAGTGGTGAAATGGTTCTCAGCAAATTGGCTAAACCATTTATCTGCTAACCCTTCTAACGTGGTGGGAAGAGTATAAGAAAGGCATCCTCTCTTCCCATCAAGCCTCTTGTTTTGCATAGTGCTAAAAACCTCCTAATATGCTCGTCCGGATCTTCCTGAGCTAAGCCTTTGAAAGAAGGAAATTTTATATTTAATCTTGATAGTAGGGTTTCCAAATCTACCTGACCTGCCATGCTCTTTGTTGATGAGGTTGACGACAATGGACTAGAGGATCTTCTAACAACCTTCTTGTAGCTTTGCAGGTGATCTTCAATGTTTGAGACCGGTTTGCGGTCATGAGCTATTCATAGTCCTCTTAGGCTAAGAGAATTAAAAAGAAAATTTACCTTTTAACCGAATGAAGTGGCACTGTAGCACTGTCGGCACTTGAACTCTTCTTCACTCTGCACTTTTCTTCTCCTATGCTCAAATCTCCTTGGAGTCCCACCAGGCGTGCCAAATTTTGTTGGGGGATTCTTGGACAAAAAGGGATTTGAGTGTTTGTAGGAGAAAAGGGAAAGATAAGAAAGAAAGATACACACTGGAAGCTTCTGTCCATTGATTATGAGAAGACAGATACAATAGTGATGCACAATACAATCCAATGCTTCTGTGCAAAATCCAACAGAGTGCACAAACACAAAATACAAAATACCCAAGGGTCTTGTTGCTGCCGGCCTTCTCTGCACCACAAAATCCAAAATGAAGAGATTACCTTGTACTTCCAGCAGAACTTTCAAGATCACTCCCAGTGGCCTTACTTTGCTTTGATGGGCTAAAGTAAGTGTGAAATTTACAGGTCTTGAAGGGTGTAGTCCAATCTTTTCCATTGTATGTTCAGGCATCAAGTTAATGCCAGAACGACCATCCACAATAACTCCTTGAAACTCATGACCTTTAATAGAGACTGTCAACCAGGGGCTCTTATAATTTGTGAGTGTTGCTTCCCCTACAATTTTACCTTTATGCATAATAGCAGCCTTTGCCACTAAACTTGTTGTGGAAGCCTCATCAATTATGTGCAAGAGTTGTGACCTGAATTTCCCATACATCTTGGTTAAATAAAAAATACTGACCTCCTTTTTCATGGACTTGAGTAGTTTTGAAGCTTTTGATTCCTTAAGAACATGGGCTTCAATTGACTTATCAAACTCCTCATGATCTCTGTTGAATGCATGTCCAATGGCATCACTGGTACATATGAGATCTCCTTTTTGCCTTGTATCTGCACATGTGGTGGCTTTGTCTTCATATGTCTCTTTATCTTTGTTCAATCCATTAATCCTTGATCCTTGACCTATTTCCACTTGAGCCTTCCCCTTGCTTCTTGTCTACATTGTAAAAGATTCAATTTCTTCTAACTGCACAATCCTGGTAGATGGTGATGGCCCATTGACTTGATCTAGCATTTCTTCTTTGTGCACAAAAATCATTTGAATGTGGGGCCCAGATGAAGATGCTTGTTTCTTAGGACAACAATTAGTATAGTGGTCTATGGCCTCTGAGGTCTTGCAAGGAGGGGCATTTTTTGGGAGAGTGCATCTACTTTGGTAATGCCCACATTCTCGACATCTAAAACAAATAATTGGCCTCCTAGGCCCATTTCCAAAGTTATTCCTCTGTCTAGGGTTGTAATTGTTACCTTGATTAGGTGCAATCGCCATCACATTTGCTGGTGGTAGGGGTCCTCCTTGTGTCCAATGTTGTTGTAGGAATTCCTCTTGATTGACATTCCTAGGCCTCATGACTAGCTTTCCTGCATAGTTGGCAAGTTACACTTAACAAAGGACATTCACTTACTACATGACCTTGCTTGCTACACATGGTAGAACATATCCCACTTTTGATGCCACCCCCTTTGAGTTCCTGCAACTCCTGTGGAAGCTGAGCCAGTTCCTCTGCTTCGACCTCCTCTTCCTTTTGTAGCTTCAATGCCTCAATCTCCCTTCTCAAGTAAGTAACATCTGTCTCTTCCTCTTTGTGGGGCTTATTCCTTTTTAAGCCCTCCACCTCTTTCCTTAGCTGGATTAGTGGATCCTCCATTTCTCTAGAATAGGGTGGTTGAGAAGAAATTGCTCCATATTGTTGCCTTATTTACTCTAGTCGTGTAGCTGTATTGATGAACTCCTCTATGGAGGTTGTTGGCAACACTAATTCCTTGACTTTACATTGTATGGTTACTAGAAGTGGCTTAGCGAACCATTTCTTAATAAAAGAATCATGTGGAGGATCTGGAAACGTAGCCATTACTGCCTTGGCCCTAGTTACAAACTCTGGAAACTTTTCAACTAGACCCACTCTCTGTAGTATGATGATCTCTGTAGTATTTCCATGCTGGAATTGAGTTTTGAATGCATCTTTCATTAAGTCCCACGTGGTGAAATGGTTCTCAGCAAATTGGCTAAACCATTTATCTGCTAACCCTTCTAACGTGGTGGGAAGAGTATAAGAAAGGCATCCTCTCTTCCCATCAAGCCTCTTGTTTTGCATAGTGCTAAAAACCTCCTAATATGCTCGTCCGGATCTTCCTGAGCTAAGCCTTTGAAAGAAGGAAATTTTATATTTAATCTTGATAGTAGGGTTTCCAAATCTACCTGACCTACCATGCTCTTTGTTAATGAGGTTGACGACAATGGACTAGAGGATCTTCTAACAACCTTCTTGTAGCTTTGCAGGTGATCTTCAATGTTTGAGACCGGTTTGCGATCATGAGCTATTCATAGTCCTCTTAGGCTAAGAGAATTAAAAAGAAAATTTACCTTTTAACTGAATGAAGTGGCACTGTAGCACTGTCGGCACTTGAACTCTTCTTCACTCTGCACTTTTCTTCTCCTATGCTCAAATCTCCTTGGAGTCCCACCAGGCGTGCCAAATTTTGTTGGGGGATTCTTGGACAAAAAGGGATTTGAGTGTTTGTAGGAGAAAAGGGAAAGATAAGAAAGAAAGATACACACTGGAAGCTTCTGTCCATTGATTATGAGAAGACAGATACAATAGTGATGCACAATACAATCCAATGCTTCTGTGCAAAATCCAACAGAGTGCACAATCACAAAATACAAAATACCCAAGGGTCTTGTTGCTGCCGGCCTTCTCTACACCAGACCTCCACCTTCTCCAAGCCTACACTTGTGCATACCTTGCACAAAGCTTCCAATAAGGGGGAGGAATGAGCTGTAAGAAAATATCAGCAGAGCGGAATAGACCTGTAGACAGAGTTGAGAGAAAAATGCAGACAAAGATAAATGCAGACTGAGAGATAGAGAACTCAAATTCTCAGATTGCCGAGCGTAATGCAAATACAATATTGATGGTGCTATCCACCCGTGCGCTCCCAATGTGGAGCTTAGATGGCGATCTAGACAGACTCTAGATGAAGGGCTTACTAGTGCGCAATGCTATGTAAAGCTCAACCTGGGCTGTGCTTATATAGCTTTTACAAGGCAGTTCGGTATAGATAAACGTAATTGGGAGATACAAAATAGTGAATAAAATATATGATTCGACAATATCTCCACGACCAGAAGTCCTACTATTTCGGCCCTACGGGCCAGGGGGATAGGCCCCCCGGACCTTGTAGAAGGGGGCAAGCCCCCTTCTGCACTCCCCCCATTAAGGTTATATAGGGAAACCACGCAATGCCACAGGGCCTTTATTTTGACCTTAAATGGCAACCTAATGGCCTGGAAGTTTATGCCCTACCTAACCTAATGGCTAGGCTCACAAAGATCATCTACAACCATCAATGGACACACATATACCTCATCGAACTTGGAAGTTAGGGTTCCACAAATCTCAGGGCTCTCATAATGGCTTCTCCTCATAATGGGGGCCTTACAACTTAGAGCACCATGGATTATTTGTGGTCACATGAGGGTGGCATATTGAGCATATCTAACACCCCCCCTCAATGTCCACCCGATGGTGAACTACCTCCTTGGTCCAACCCCAAGCTTTGGAAAGTGTCAAAGAAGTTGCTCTCTCCCAAGAGCCTTGGTGACGATGTCTGCTCCATTTTCTTCAGTAGGGCAATAGATTATCGCCACGACCCCGTCCTCAATCAAGTCACGCACATAGTGATACTGGATTTCTATGTGCTTTGTACGTGCATGGAAAACAGGATTTTTGGTGATGGCCATGCAACTTTGGTTGTCACACTTCAACTTTGTAGCCTCTTGTCCTTGTATTCCTATGTGCCATAGGATCCTCCTCAACCATACTGCTTCACATGCTGCAACGCATGCAGCTTTGTACTCAGCTTGAGTAGAAGATAATGCTTTAGTCGGTTGCTTCTTACTAATCCAAGAGAGAATCCCTGAACCTAGAGAAAAGCAATATCCAAAAACTGATTTTGTGGTGTCAATATCTCCTGCCCAATCTCAGTCACAGTAACCGACCAGAGATGATCCTTCTTCATAAAGAATACCACAATCACTAGTTCCTTTCACAGACCTGCGTATCCGCATGCTTGCCTTCCAATGAGTTTGGAAAGGCTTATTAGAGAACCTGCTTACTACTCCAACACCATAAGAGATGTCTGGTATGCTATTGCACAAGTAGATGAGACTTCCAACTGATTTCTTGTATCTTCCAATATCCATTGGAGATGAAGTATCTTCAATAGATAATTTTGTGTTGACCTCCATAGGTGTAGAAATTTCCTTGCAATCCTCCATGTTGAATGCCTTCAATATCTGCCTTGCATACTTTTGTTGAGAGATGAAAATCTTCCCCGATTCTTGCCAAACTTCTAGACCTAAGCAATAATGCATTAAGCGCAAGTCTCTCATTTCAAATTCTGAACTCAAGGCATCTTTTATTTGTTGAAGAAGAGCATCATCATTTCCTGTAATCACAAGGTCATCTACATAGAGTACAAGCACAATTGTCTTCCCTCCTCTCTTTAGAACATACAAGTTAGCATCAGATGCACACCTTTTGAAACCTAGATCCAAGAGATACTTATCTATCTGCTAGTACCATCCTCTAGGGGCTTCTTTTAACCCATATAATGCCTTCTTCAGCTTACATACCTTGTTCTCTAAATCAAGAGCCTCAAACCCTGGTGGCTAAGACACATATACCTCCTCCTTGAGGTCTCCATTCAGGAATGCTGACTTGACATCCATGTGATAGACTGGCCAATGCTTATGTGCAGCCACAGCTAGTACTACTCGGATAGTAGTCATTCTTGCAGTCAGGGCAAATGATTCACAAAAGTAAATGCCTTCAACTTGTGAGTAGCCCTGTGCAACAAGTCTTGCTTTATACTTTTATAGAGTACTATCAGCCTTGTACTTTAGCTTCCAGACCCACTTGGTGCCAATGACTTTACGCTTAGGGGGTCGATCCACTAGCTCCTAAGTTCCATTCTTCATGATATTGTTGTATTCTGTTTGCATGGCAGCCCTCCAATTCTGATCATGGAGTGCCTCTTCCACATTGGTTGGTTCCTTTGCTTCTTCTTGAATGAGATCAACCATCAAGGCTGTGTTTATAATATGGGCATTTGCCCGTCCATGTTCCTCTATTCTCTGTGATCGCCTCGGTCCATCCGCAACCTGTTCTAGTGGCTGTGGGATGGGGTTTGCAGAATCATAGAGCTGCCTCACCCAACGTGGCAATGGCTTTTCCACTTGGGTATCGGCTTGAGCATATCTAACATGAACACCTTCTATCGGCATGCGCACAGCTTCAATGGGACCTTGGGATCTTTGGTTGTAAGCTTAGCACTCCTCTACATAGTTCTTAGTCACTCTTCATGCACACCTTGCACTTCACGTCTTTGCGTCTCACATTATGTGTCTCTTGCACTTCTCTCTCTTCCTAGCTTAGACTATGCTCACCTTGCTTAGTCCTGCAAGAATGATGCCTTGCCTTCATTCGAGTGTTGATTCACGTAGGCTCCTAACTGCAAGAGTATCTTGGTGCTCACTTTGATGTCCCAAGATTTTCTCCTAAAGTGGCCAGCCAACGAATCCCTATTTTGTCCTATAGTGACTTTAGAATAAAACAAATTTTTTTAATTCAGAAGCCATACTTTCACTTTTGCGTACGCTGCCGCTTCACATACCTTCACATTTTTCCTTTTAAGTCTTCACTTGTGCACATAAGGGAGGGTTCACCTGAACCTTCCAAACACTTTAAAAACACTTTTTGAACCTTAGGGAATTACAGAAATACCTTTGCAACCTGCAACCCACTTTATGCAATTTTACCCTTTATGAACAATTAATTGTGCACTATTTGTGCACCTTGACCCTCCAACTTTGAACACTTTGACTTCACCCATGTCGACCTTGACCTTGAACATGTTTACTTTGACCGATTTGACTTTGACCTTTTGACTTTGATTACAATTGACTTTGACTATGATTGACTTTGACCAATATGACTTTTATGGGCTCAACATGGTGCCTTCAATCTCAAATGTAAAGAGCCTACCAGATTTCTCACCTTTTGCAATCCTCTTGAAGCCTTGTTGAGGGTCTTCCACATATGCTCCGTGCCTTGTGAATCTGACCTATAAGCCTTTCTCAACAATTTTTCCAACACTTGTTAGGTTTTTTGTTATGGTTAGTACATATAAGACCTTAGTTAAGAGGTTCATGTTACCATCACAAGCTTTGATATTTCCAATTTTCTTGACATAGTATTTAGTATCATCACCTGTCTATACTCCATGCTTCCCTTTAGGTTCTTCATGTTCGGATAACAATGCTACATTTCTAGCCACATGATTGGAACAACTGAAATCAATATAGAAACGATGCTCATCATATTTACCTTGCTTGGTTGTCATGTTCATCATGAGTAGAGAATCCTCTTGGTCTTCTATGTAGTTTTTATAGTCTCTTCTACCTCTCCAACCTCCTTGATAAATGGTGTTGTTGTAGGCTTGGTTGTAGTTGTGATTGTAATTGCTTCCTCCATTGTTGAATCTGCCTCTAGATTGTCCATAAATGCCTATATGGAAGCCTCTTCTCCTTTGATTACTTGTGTTATTGAAGCATTCTTTTGCGATGTGGTTGGTAGGGCCACAAATGTTGCAAGGTGGAGTATTGTAGGATCTCCCCCTGCCTTGCTTTCCTCCGCTGCCCCTTCCTCTACCTCTGCAGTTAACTTGAGAGGTACTAACATCTTCTTCATTCTTTTTTATTTTACCCTTATCCTTACTTTTATTCTTATCTACATAAAGGGCAAAAGATTGGCTACCTCTAGATTTTTCAACATTCTTGTTGAGCTTTGTCTCATGGGTGAAGATTTGCCCTATCAAGGTGTTGCGGTCAGGTATCTGCATATCCATACAAAGGTCCATTGCTATGGTGAAGGACTCCCTATTATCATCAGATTTGATGCCATTGATGATCTTTCTTACTATGTGTTCTTCTTCTATCTCCTCTCCAATGCTTGCAAGTTGGTCAGCCACATCCTTCATCTTGGTCACATAATCTGCCACACTTTGCTTTGGTTGCTTTTTTAGGGTTGTAAACTCCATCCATAGCTGGTTCTTCCTAGCTCTTGTATTTGATGAGAAATATGATAAGATTACTTCCAAAGTCTCTTGGGAGGTCTCACAATTCCTAATGTGAGGCAATAAGAAATTAGGTGTTGAGTTTAGTAGATAGGACCTCGGAAGACCGTCCTTTGCACACCATATGGCCAACCTTTCTTGCGCTTCCCTTGTGTTTGCTCCTGAATGTTGGCATCTCTCCCTTGTAGGTAGGCTTGCATCCTTAGTGACCATGCTGGGTAGTTGCTTTGATCCAGTTTGTCAATGAAGGATGGAAATCCATGTCTCATCTGGCTTGTTGTTGCTCTGATACCACTGTTGGAGGAGATGGTGCATAATCTTTGAAGATGAAGTGGTGTTGCTTAAAACTGCTTCACACTAGCCAAGAAAAATTGCTAGAAAGTGTAGTGGGCCTCTTTACCTTGCTAATGATCATAAATAATCATCTATGTTGTTGGGAACATGATCCACTAATCAATGGATCAAAACAGATAGGTAGGAAATTGATCCAAGGTCATAGACCTGCTATTTTATAGATACAAGAGATAGTGTGCCTAAGAGGTATGAAGAGTGTGTGTGAGAATATGGAGAATAAGAATAGTTTAGAACTATTGTACAACAAACCCAAATTTTGATTAGCCTAAATCAGAAATGAGTGACCTACGAAGTAAGGACCAAAATAGACTTGCTACTCACAGTAAATCAACAATAGATGTTGATGGTAATATGACAGAATCTCCTCTAGATAATCACCCAGATATAGACCACAACTCCTCTAGGAGTGTGAGTCCTCCTCCTCCAAGACGGCCTCCTAGTGATCACCTCCTCAAAAGTGTGTGAGCACTCTCTCTTCAAGAAGACCTTCTCCTTGTGTTGACCACTTAATAAGCTCCTTGAGATGATCCTTCAGTGATGCTAGATAATGAGCCAAGGGCTTGTCTATATAGTATTGTGCGCCCTTCAAAATCATAACTAAAGCACTAAAAAGCTACACTAAAAATAAAGCTCCTTCACTAAAAAACCTACATGATTGCTATCCCTCATCGCCATCCATGAAAAGCTAAATGATTAACTTTGCACCTCATCAATTTGGTTTGATTTCCATGCCTTTTTTTATTTATTAAAACAAATATGTGAGGAGCTGGTGGCAACGGCCTTTGAACCCAAGTCGTTAGGTAGGGAGAAAAGTAACCTAGCCATCTTGACCACACGATTTTGTTCAGAGCTTGTTTAGTTTTAAATTATTTGTTCACGTCTTTATCGATAGAAGACTAAGAGATACTCCTCACATGTGTTTCTCGAAGATGGACATGTTGAAATTGTTTCCAAAATATGCAAGGAACTGGTGACTAAGAATTTTAAACATAGGTTCGAATAGAGGCAAGTGATCTAGCCATCTTGACCACGTGCTTTTGTTTATAATATGTTTACAAATAATTTAATATTGTGCCAGCATGTCGTCTTCTATAGAAGACTAGGAGATACTCATCACATTGCTTCCAAGTTGGACATGTTGACAACGATAACTTTCTAAGAAACCAAAAATCACAAGAAATGAGTACAATTTGAAAAGGAATCTTTGCTCAACACTCAAAGCTACCTAGCTTTTCCCCATAGACATTAGTGAGCTAGCTATGACTACTCAAAGACTTTAGAAATCACTGAAGCAAGTAGGGGGCTTGCTAAACAAGGGGTCTACTAGCCTACTGGAATCCTATGATAGCGTACGCACACATGGGATCATAGATTCAAAGTAAAGGGTGTGTATATATCAACTTGAAAAATTCCTTAGATGATAGGGAGCTCTTCTCCTCAATTAGAGGCTTTATCACACCTAAATGTGATAGATGGATTCTGATTGTTATAAGGGGGATTTCAGATTCAAATTTGAATTGAAGTCTTTTGGTTCTCAAGGCTGCAAGTGGAATCCATCCAAAGATCTATGAGATACTGAGGTTGAAGCTTGAATTTCAACACTCCCCCTCAAGCTTCAACCACCAAGTCGTTAACCTAACTTCAACAATCCAATACCTCTTTTGAAGTTTGTAAGTTCGATTGAGTCCAATGCTTTGGTGAAAATGTGAGCACACTAATACTTGGTACTTATGTGCTACATTTGAACTTCCATAGCTAGAACTTTCTCCCAAATGTAGTGATAATACAACTCTATGTTCTTTCTCCTAACATGAAACATAGGATTGGATGATAGGTACACACTAATGTTATCACACATGATTGGACATTGATTGACTTGCAAATTTAGTTCGATCATGAGCTTATTCAACCAGAGAACCTCACATGTCACTTCTGCTAAAGCCCTATATTCAACTTCTCTAGAACATAGAGCAACTCTAGGTTGCTTCATTGCCATCAAAGAGATAAAATTCTTGCCAAGCATCACTACATATCCACTTTTACTTCTCGTGTCTTCTTTTGATCTAGCCTAATCAACATATGTATAGGCTTTCACCCACAACTCGTCTTGAAAATAGTAGAATAGAGTTTTGTTTAATGCGCCCATAAGATATTTGAGTACTCCTTTCATTGCAAGTAGGTGCATGCATGAATTGAGATAGCACACCAGTTGTATATGCTAGGTCGGGCCTTTTAATGGTGGAATAATTCAATGAGCGCACTATCAACCTATAAAAAGGTGGATCTTAAACTTCATTACCTTCCATTCAAGTCAATTTTATGTTTACCTCGATTGGGTTTCTCAAGGGTTTACGCCCTCTAAGTCCATACTTCTTTAATACATCCAAGATGTACTTTCTCTACATAGCCAAATACCCTTTTCCTTGTATATGAATTCAATTACATGATCACATGTAATAATAAATTCATGTACATACAAACATAAGTAGACAGATGCTCCATCTTCTCTTTTGTAGAACAATGGTGGATCTTCTTTGGTTTGATTGTACCTACTCATCAAATACTCTATAATCCTTTGTTTCCATGCCCTTGGGGCTTGCTTGAGAACATATAACCCTTTCTTTAACCTAGAAACATAACCATCTCTTTTTTTATCATCAAAGTCTAATGATTGGTACATGTACACTACCTCCTCTAGCTCTTCATTCAGAAATGCATTCTTCACATCAAGTTGATACATCTACCAATGCTTCATTGCTTCAATAGCAATGTTTCTTCAAATGATAGTCATCTTAGCCACAGCGGTAAATGTATTTCCATAGTCTACTCCATCTTTTTGATCAAAATGTTTGGGTACAAGCCAAGATTTGTACCTAGCACTACTACCATTTGAACACTTCTTTACCTTATAAACCCACTTGTTTCCAATTACCTTCATATCCTTCCTCCTTGGTACTACTTTCCAAGTTTCATTTTCCCAGAAAGCTCTCATCTCCTTGTGCATAGACTCTTTCCATTCCCTGCATGTTTTTGCTTCTTCAAGGCATGTGGGTTCTTCAACAACCTTGATCATATATGTATAGTGCCTATTCATAAATGAATCATAGGTAATTCTTTGACATGGATACCTTACCCTATTAGACCTTCTTATCTCACCATTCCATTGATTTGGATATTTGTTGTTGACCTTTGAGATCTTCATTTCTTTGCATGATGGTCTACATTGAGCTCAATCCATAAATCTTCATCTTCTTGTGCTTTTGTGATTATGGCCTTGACCTTGCTCCTTGCATAATTAAGTTGGCTTGATGTAGGAATTTCGCCACTCCATGATGGGTGATAAGTCAAATCCCCTAGTCTAGTTAGGATTTTACTTTTTGGTTCTTCACTTGAAGTCTTCCTTTCTTCATCTTTGTTTCCCACCATAGATACATTTCGAGCATGCCAAGGTAAAAGCTCATTAAATCTGACATTGATTGATACCTTTAGCTCTTCTGTTGTGGGATTATGGCATCTATAAGCATTTTCTCGCTTGCTTATCCTATACAGACACATCTTTCTAATTTATCATCAATTTTTCTCCTTAATTCACTTGGAATCAACAAATAGCATGTATATCCAAACCCTTTTAAGTGTGATACATCCAACCTCCTATTATACCAAGCTTCATAGGGAGTGGTAGCATGTATCTCTTTCGTATCTCGATGAAGAAGTCTTTCCAGTTTTCTTATCATACCCTGCATGATATTGGTGTTTTTTTTCTGTGCACTAGTACCAAGAAGTAGAAGTACTAAGTGTTTGGTTCTAATAACATAAAAACATGGGATACCTCTAATCATCAGCTATAGATTGACTCTTTAGAGTTCCATCGTCGAGCCCCTGTATGCTCCTTATCTTACATGGGTCTTTTTGTCACTGAGTAATTTGACCCATTATGAAAATTGTGCCTTTCATTTCTAGTGTTTGATGTCTCAATCTATCAAAGGACTTTGTAATTCTTTTCTATTTATATAGTTTACGTATTAGTTTTTATATAAATACACACACATACATACGTATATACCCACACATACACACAAACATATATATATATATATATATATATATATATATATATATATATATATATATATATATATATATATATATATATATATGTGTGTGTGTGTGTGTATGTATGTATATTTATATACGTATGTATGTGTATATATGTACGCATGCATGTATGTATGTTGTGTATATGTATGTATAAACATAGTTTACGAAGTTTAGGTATTTATCTACTTGGATGTGTTTCTCTCTCAATGTTCAATGTAGATTACAATAGCAAAAAAAAAAAAACATGTTTCTTATCGGTTGTATATAGGATTTGGTAGAAAGATTCGGATTGAATAAGACTAGAGTTTATTTTAGAATATGATATAACATCTTTAAGTTTCTTTAAATTATATTAAAATCTTTTCCCAAACTTTCTTTCGTTGTCTTTTGATGGTCTTCTTAAAGCCAGCTTGAGGAATGTAAAGCAAGTCTATTTGCATATGTTACATGATGCATGTAAAGCAAGTCTATTTGCATATGTTACATGAAGCATGTAAAGCAAGTCTATTTCTTGTCTTTATTGAAAATTAAAACGAGACAAAGATACATTAGAATTAGAAAAAGGTACAAAGTGAGCTTATTATCATTTTATCTTCTTTATGTAGGATCCACTTTCTCTTCAACTTATTATTTATAATATAAAATTTTATGTTGTTTGGAAGGGGGTAAGATAATGTAACTTTTCTTTGTTGTACCTAGTTAGTCTAGGGAAATTTCTAAGGACCATTCTTTGGGGGTTTTTCAAAGTCACTTGCATACCATTCCTTTTATATCTTCTAGAGTGTCACAACCCGTATGGGATTCTAGAGGCCATGACGCAACTAAGGGGGTCTCGAACTAGTGCTTTATTCCATGAGATTGCAAGTCTATTGGAAGGTTATATTTTCAAATGACATTAAATCCGAGCTCTTTTTGGGCCAATGAAGAACAAGTGACATATTTCTTCGTGCCTCTTCACACATATTCTAGAGCACAAGGTCCATCACTAATTGTATTGGTGTTCACCTTTGTGAGATGCCTCTTTGGAGAACTTTTCTATTTATATATTTTGGTAGTGATGTGTCTAAACACACTAGGACTGCGAGGGTACTTTTTCCCTCTTAAGGAGGTTTTTTCCCCTCGCTTGTATATGTGCCTATGTAATGTGTCACTTATCTTTGTACATTCACTTGGTAATATATATTCAATATTGTGTGTTGTGATCCAAGCTTCTTCTTCTTCCTTGTGATGATTGTGTGCTTGTGCACACCTCAAACTCCAATAATTGGTATCATAGAAATTTGGCACTTGATCTAGGTCATTGTCAAAAGCCCTCCGATCAGAGCCTGAGAATCACATGAAAATTGGTGAGCCTACTCAAGTTTGTTAGGAGTTCAAAATGTCTTTGCTTTGCGGTGTTGAGATTTTCATCTCAGGTCATTTTGGCCTCTAAATACACTATCATAGCATGTGTGCATGGAATTTCATCCTTTTTTGCCAAACATATGTACAAGTTTTGGTTCGCTAGTAGAAGTGACTCAAAGTCTACTACAAGTTTAGTAGAGCTCGACAGGGAAATTCTCTTCAACTTTTTGAGATACATCATTTTCTACATCAAAGTATTTCAGCCAGTGTCCCTGATTGAAAGCAATGATGTATTTTGTATGTTGGTTGTTAAGGAAAAGTTGGATGCTACCAATAACCCATTATGGGCATATATGATGCGCCATGTATTGGTCGCAAAAGGATTGTGGAATATTGTGTAGGGTGTTGAGAAATGACTTACTTCACCTAAAAATACCGTGAATGAAGTTGATGGAGATGGCATTGAAGATGACAATCTTCAAATTCTTGTTTGTGCTATGGTATGTATTGCACCTACTATAGAGAAACTCTGATGGGAACAGGTACATGCATTGATAGCTTTCTCTGTCAAATGTTCCATTATCCCTTATATTCAATGTTGCAAAAGAGCAAAGGATGTTTCAAATACACTTATCACTTTATACCATGCAAGAAATGAGGCTCGTTTTGCTTACCTGTCAAAAAAGTTGGAGAGTGAGCATATAAATGAAGGACAATCTATGGAAAGTTTTTTTGACAAAGATCAAAGATTTGAAAGAGTAGTTGATTTTTGCAGATGAAGTCTTGCTAGATAGTTCACTTGTGTAGACCGTTCTTAATGGTCTTCGAGATCCATATCAAAATTTTGCATCTACTCTTTGGTTGATGATGAAAGACAATCCAAATGCCTTAACATTGAGGAGTTAGTCTCTATTTTAGTGTAGGAAAATTATTCTAGGTAGAACATATTGATATATTTAGATATTGATGTGTGTGAACACACTAGGACTACTGGGGCACGTTTTTCCCTCTTTAGGAGGTTTTTTCCCCCAACTTGTATATATGCCTATTTCCTTAACTGGCTACTGATCTTTGTTCATTCTAGTGGTAATACATTCAGTATTGTGTGTTGTGCTCCAAGCTTCTTCATCTTCCTTTTGCTGTTTGCATGCTTCCATAGACCTCTAACTAACTCCATCAATTGGTATCAGAGCAGGTCCCTACTTCATCTAGGGCATCGTCAACACCCCTCGAGTTACAATCTCAGAATTGCATGAAATTTGATGAGCATACTAAGGGTGATTAGAAGATCAAAACCCCTTCGCTTTGTGGTGCCAAGATTGCAATTTGAGCTCGTTTCAGCCTCCGAACGCACTATCATAGTGCTTGTGTAGGCTATTTCATCTTTTTGTGCCAAACATATATACAGGTTTTGGTTCGCCAATATAAGCATCTCCAAGTCTGCTACAAGTCTAGTAGAACTTCTTAGGGTAGTTCTGTTCAACTTTTTCAAATACAGTCATTTTCTACATCAAGGTATTTTAGTGAGTGACCATGGCTAAAAGCAGTGATGTGTTGGCTGTTGAGGATAATTTGGATGATACCAATTACCTATGCCTATAGAAATCTGAAATGGTGTCCTCTTTGCTAGAACTTGAGGCACTTGACAAACATGTATGGGAAGGATGTATTTTGGGCAAGATGTAGTGTTCCTGATTCCCAAAAGATGGTTGAGTTTGAGCTACTTAGAGATTGTAGCTTGTTCATAGTGATGTCTCTGTTCCTATGCTAACACCCTCTTTTGGAAACTATATTTACTTTGTGACTTTCATTGATGCTTTTTCCAGGCATGCATGGGTATATACACTCAAAGAAAAGTCGCAAGTGTTTATGTGCTTCAAGAATTTTTTGGTTTTGGATGAAAATTTGTTTGCATGTAAAATGGGCACCCTCCGTTCTGATTGGGGGAGGGGTATATATGCCTTCTGGCATTAATGCATTTCTAGCTGAATGTGGGATACAACATCAATGTACACTATCGTATACACCTCAACAGAATGGAGTTACGGAATAGAAGAACAGATCACTCATGGAGATGGCAAGGTGTATGGTCAAGAGTCAAGCTTTACCACATAGTTTCTGGCTTGAGGTTGTTATGTTTGCAACATATGTAGTTAACAGGTGTCCCACTAAAGCGCTACAGTCTATCACTCCATATGAGGCTTGGCATGGTTGTAATCCATCTGGTGCTCATCTATGTGTCTCGTAGGAAATTGGATAATAAAGCAGTAAAATGTATTTTTTTTGGTATAGTTTTGAAAGCAAAGGCTATCGTCTGTATCATCCATAGACTAAACACATTTTTGTTACCAGTGATGTTTTTGTGGAAGATGCTATTCAAACTTTACTTTCATGTACGAAGGAGACATCTATTAGCTCCAAAGTCATGTATAATACTTTGTTGCCTCTTTTTACAGGTAGATAGTCTAGTGTTGGTCCTAATGAGGCAACTTCGTAGCCATTGTAGGTTTCATGTGATGATGTACATCATTCCATTTCTGATGCAGATTTGCATGATGCACTTGTTGATGCGAGAGCTGATATTGAGGAGGCAAAAACTAGTATGCCAAAATGGCTAGTGCAGAATTTGCACGATAGCAAATTAGATGCACCTCTCTCATACCATACTCGTTTAGGCTCTCATAGTGCCTCTTTTGCATCCGATTGCTATGCTATGGTTGTATCTAGTCTCTCTGATGAGACTCAACCTGTTTTGTTTGATGAAGCACAAAATTTTGAACATTGGATGGCTGCATTGCAATCTCAATATGATGTTATCATGAAAAATGGTACATGGTCTTTATGTGACTTTCCTCTTGGGAAGAAGGCCATTGGCACTTAGTGGGTATAAAAGCTAAAGCATAAAACTAATGGAACATTTGACAGGTAGAAGGCTAGGCTTCTTGCAAAGGGTTATGCATATGAAAGAGGCATTGATTTTGATGAATCCTTTGCACCTACTTATCGGATGACTATTATTTGTAGCATCTATGCACTTGCAGCTCATCATGGTTGGAATGTACATCAATTGAACATTACAACAACATTTTTGAATGGTGAATTGCATGAGTAAGTGTTTGTTTTTCAGCCTCATGGCTTTGTGTAGAAAGGGCATGAAAACCAGGTGTGTAGATTAAAGAAGGCATTATATGGTTTAAAGCAAGCACGATGTGCTTCGTATGAAAAGATACATGCCTATCTAATTGCACATGGTTTTGTGAATAGTTTGATTGAGAGCACCTTATATGTTAAGCATGCTAATGATGTGCTTTTGATTATTGTTTTGTATGTTGATGACATGCTGCTCATTGGTCCTCATGACAAGCAATTTGCTGATTTTAAGGCTGATTTGCATGCCTCATTTGAGATGTCTTATTTGAAGCATTTGCATCATTATTTGGGCATTTATTTTATGCAATTTGATGGTGGAATGGCTTTGTATCAAACGAAATCGATTGACACGTTATTGGAGCGTTCTGACATTGAAGACTATAAGCCTATTACCACTCCTATGGAGACACGTTTATGATTGAGTCTTCATGATGCTGGAGATGCATTTGATGTTGTTCTCTGTCAGAAGGTTGTTAGATGCTTGATTTATTTATGCATTACTTGGACACATATTCAATTTGTTGTCTCATAGATGAGCACATTTATGCATTGCCTAGGCGTCCAACATTGGTAGGCAGTTAAGCACATCTTTCGCTACTTGACTGGTACCTGGCTACTTGGGTTGTTTTATCCCAAGGGGGGATCAAACACAAGATTGGGTACAATCCCCCCACCTAATGTGATGGATGAGTCTATCAGAGTATGTGTATTTATAGCTATTTCTCATTATGTCCTAAATAGAAGATACATGAGGGTGTCACTTCGAAAAGCATTCCTCAATGAAAATCTGCTTCATTTATAAAATCGTTGCTTTCTAAACGATCTACTATTTTTACAAAAAATGTCTCTTTCTAAGGGATCTACTATTTTTATAAAAAATATCTAAAATATTATCTTTTAACTATCTTCAAAAATATCTCAATAGTTCCACATGCATTCCTGCCCTCATGATTCTTCACATGCTAAATCAAAACACAAATCACATTAAAAACCTCAAGATATTAAAAACTTTATAACATTCCATTATTCCATAAAGAATAACATGTAAAATGGTCACCCTCAGTTTTGATGGAGGGGGCAAATACATGTCTTTTGATATTAAAGCTTTTTTGGCTGAATGTATGATAAGATATCAATGTACAATGCTATATACACCTCAATAGAATGGAGTGGTTGAAAGAAGTAATAGGTCCTTCATGGAGATGGAGAGGTGTATGGTTAAAAATTAGGCTTTAGTTTATGACTTCTAGCTTAATGCTGTTATGTATGCATCATATGTACTAAACAGGTGTCCCACAAAAGCACTACAATCTATCACTCCATATGAGGCTTGGCATGCTCGCAAGCGATTTTTTTCTCATCTCCATGTCTTTGGTCATGTGGCATATGCATTAGTGCCTAAACAACAAAATAGAAACTTGGATGATAAAGTAATAAAATGTAATTTTGTTTGGTACAATTTTGAAAGGAGAGGCTATTGTCACTATCATCCACAGAGTAAACCCATTTTGGTTAGTCATGATGTTGTTTTTGTGGAGGATGCAATTCAACCATTACTTTCATGTACTAAGGAGACATTAGTTAGCTCGAAAGATGTATATGATACTTTACGACCTCTTTTTACAGGTGCATAGTAAAGCGCTAGTCCAAATGTAGCAATTTCTCAGCCTTTATAGGTTTCACATGATGATGAAGATAACTCCATTTTTTTGCAAATTTGCATGTTGCACTTGTTGATGAGAGGGTTGATATAAAGGAGCCAAAAACTATGCCCAAATGGTTGGTTCAAACTTTGTGAGATAGAAAATTAGATGCACTTCTATCATATCATACTTGTTCAGGCTCTCATAGTGCTTGTTTTGCATCACATTGCTATGCAATGGCTGCCTCTAGCCTTTATGATTAGAATAAGACTATTTCATTTGATGAAGCATAAAATTTGAAAAATTGGATGGTTGCTATGCAATCCAAATATGATGATATTACGACGAATGGTACTTGTCCTTTATATGATTTTCCTCTAAGAAAAAGGGCCATTGGAACTAAATGAGGTGAAGCATAAGCCTGATGGAACAGTTGACAGGTATATGGCTAGCTTGTTGCAAAAGGCTATTCTCAAGAGAGAGGCATTGATTTTGATAAGACCTTTGCACCCACATGCGAAATGACCACTATTCATAGCACCCATGCACTTTTAATGAATCACAGTTGGAATGTACATTAGTTGAACTTCTAAATGGGGATGCACATGAAGAAGTGTATGTATTTCGGCCCCATTCTTTTGTGCAAAAATGGCATGAAAACAAAGTGTGGAGGCTAAAAAAGGCAATATATGGTCTCAAGCAATCACCATGTGCTTGGTATGAAAATATACATGCCTACTTGATTGTAAATGGTTTATAGAATAGTCTAAATGAGAGCATCTTCTATGTTAAGCATGTAGATGATGTGCTTCTTATCATCATTGTCTATGTTGATGATATTGTTGTCAGGATCTTGCTCACGCGCATACAGAGATTACGGACGCAAAAAAACACATGGAAAATAGAGGCAACAAGAGACGAGACCGAACGCAAGATTGGGTGCAATCTCCCCCCATGCACTCTGTTTCGACAGTCCACAGAGTGCATGTATTTATAGGACTTTTGATTACGTCGAAAATAGTGGTTACATGAGGGCGGCTTCAAAAAGTAAGCGTGAAACTAAAAGTTGATAACTTTTACAGAAAGCCATTGCTTTCAATAACAGAAACTACGGTCTACAATGACCCTTATGCTAACCATTACTTTTCTAACAATAGAACCTTCTACGCACGTTTATTTACAAGCTAAATAATAATTATTTGGATTATTGATGTCCACCCTTTCACGCCTTGCACGCTCCTCACGAACCTTCAGCTGCTATATCAGAAACATCAAAAACATATTAATACATTAGTAATATATCACTTTAATAATATACAACATGCCTCCCAGTTGACAAGCAACTGACCTCAGTTGATAAAATAATTCAACACTCTAACAATTGTAATGTAGTGTTCAACATATTCCATGTGACAATCCAGCAATGCATTGGCTATTTTATATTTCAATCCAACAATGCATTGGCTATTTTATATTTCAATCCAACAATGCATTGGCTATTTTATATTTCAATCCAACAATGCATTGGCCAACATCTTCCATAATACATTAATAATTTAACACACTCCAACAATTACTTGTTCAACATATTCCATAATTCATAACATGCCCCTCAGTTGAAAAGACAACTAACCTCAGTTGATAAAATAATAAACATGGATAGCCAGTCACATGTTTCATCAGTGAATAAAGAAAAAAGGCATGTGCCATGTAAAAATACATGCATGGAAATGTTCATGGAGGTGTTAAGTTATTAAGAGTATTTGTAAGATGCTGACATAGTCTTTCTAATGAATTTGGACAAGCAAAACTTGAATATGCTCCTATAAACTAAATTCAATATGTAAATGCATCACAATTATCAAAAATGTAGGGTAAAGTTTAAAGGTAGAAATGAATCCTGAAACTCTTCTTGAAAATCCTTCCATGTGCGTGGACAATGTGCAGTCTGAGAAAGATCATTCCACCATTGCTGCGCTCTTCCTACCAAATAATTAGTGGCAAACTCGATTTTCTTATTTTCTGAATATAACTCATCGGAAAAGAAATCGTTGAATAGGGATAGCCATGATAAGACAAAGCGACCATCTTTTCGTCCGTTGAATTGAAGCATAGCATAACGTCCTTGTATGGCTTGTTGAAGTGTTTGAAGTTCTTGGTTCATAATCTCTAACTCTTGCTCGAATGAAACTCCAGGTAAAGGTGAATTACGAAAATCTTCCATGGTGCTCTTGGACCCTTGCTCTCAACCTTGGTGTATTGAACCTTCTTGTTTGCAACCTTGGTGTCTCGATCCCGTGTTCTCAACCTTGCTTGGTATCTTGAACACTCAATCAAGTGCCACCCAAGGATTTTTAAGGAATTCACACTTCCAACTACCTCATTGGAAAGTTCGTTCCGAGAGCTTTCCAACGGTATATTACACGCCTCAATCCGACCTACGGATTGAGAGATACACTTGATTCTTTGTTGGGTCCATCCTTGAAATCGTCGCGAGCGCCTTCCACAAGTAATAAAGAGAGAGAACTTGAGTACAACTCCAAGAGATGGTGGAGTGGTCAAAGTACTTCCCTTGAAAGTAGGAGGTTGTGGGTTCAAATCCTCCTACCTTTGGGACTCTAAACCTCTCTATTACCACTCAAAAATTAAAATTGCCTAAGTTATTACCTAAGTTCTTTGCCTTAGTCGACGCCTTGGAGTAAGCCGAAGGAGTAAACGTAGGTGAAAACGTAGGTTCTGGAACAAAAACAGAACCAGAAACCGAAGTGGAAGACGAAGACGAAACAGAAACCGAAACCGAAGACGGAGACGGAGACGGAGACGGAGACGGAGATGGAGATGGAGATGGAATCGGAATTCAGAATCGTGAACAGAGAACAGAACCCTGTGTATTGATGCGTGCAGAGCTCTGATACCACTGTTGTCAGGATCTTGCTCACGCGCATACAGAGATTATGGACGCAGAAAAACACACAGAAAATAGAGGCAACAAGGGACGAGACCGAACGCAAGATTGGGTGCAATCTCCCCCCATGCACTCTGTTTCGACAGTCCACAGAGTGCATGTATTTATAGGACTTTTGATTACGTCGAAAATAGTGGTTACATGAGGGCGGCTTCAAAAAGTAAGCGTGAAACTAAAAGTTGATAACTTTTACAGAAAGCCATTGCTTTCAATAACAGAAACTACGGTCTACAATGACCCTTATGCTAACCATTACTTTTCTAACAATAGAACCTTCTACGCAGGTTTATTTACAAGCTAAATAATAATTATTCGGATTATTGATGTCCGCCCTTTCACGCCTTGCACGCTCCTCACGAACCTTCAGCTGCTATATCAGAAACATCAAAAACATATTAATACATTAATAATATATCACTTTAACAATGCATTGTTCAATAATATATAACAGATATGTTGCTCATTGGTGCTAATGAGAAACATATTGCTAATTTTAAGGCTTATTTTCATGCCTCTTTTGAGATGTTAGATTTGGGGCATTTGCATCATTATTTAGGCATAAAATGTATGAAAGTTGATGGTGGAATAGCTGTGTGTGAAAAAAAAATATATTGACACATTATTGTAGCATTTTGGCCTTGAAGATTGCAAAACTATTACCACTCCTATGGAAACATGTTTACATTTGAGACTTCATGATGTTGGAGATGTATTTGATGTTATTCTCTATCAAACTTATTAGGATCTCCTGTGTAGAAAACGTTTGTATAGAATGTATCCATCTTCTCCAATTCCTTGTTGCTTTGTCTCTAGGAGACTAGAAAATAAATGGTCAATGAAATCAACAACATGCTGATCACCATTGCTTTCCTAGAAACATTCAACTACATAACCTTCAAATATTGGAGTTTGCGATCCAGCTCGACCAAAACCTAGTCCTAACGCTAACAATTCGAAATCGAAGAGTCCATAGGTATGCCTAAAAGGCGAAGGATTTGATTAGAGCCCAACTCTTTGCAACTCTAAAACCTTGTTTATCTTAAGAAGACAAAAATTATTTTTCAAGTGTGTTAAAGGTCCATAATCACGGTAAAGGTCCTACTTCCATTCCCTTAGGCAGCTTGTTAAGAAACCCATTGGTTATTGTGAAGAACTCGTTTTAAGGCACCTTCCTAGCTCTTCTCTAAATTTCTGTAAATAATTATGTCCTAGCCAGAATTATACAATGCCATGCTTAAATAAGATGACTTGGAAGATTATTTCTTTAGGAGATAGCATCTACTTTTCGTCCAAACCCCTTCCTGTTAAACTTAATGTAATGGAATAGGCGCATGAACCTTCGTATTTAAACGTTGAAATAGCATCTACTTTTCGTCGGATGAAACCCCTTCTTGATAAACTTAATGGAATAGACGCATGAACCTTCGTATTTAAACGTTGAAAGATATTCTTGGTTTGGTTGAGGGTGAGGACTTTTTATAACACAATACTTGACCCTCTTGTTTTGGAGCTTCTCTACAACGTACATGCCTCGCCGTATAGGTGTGTGTGTGAGAGAGAGACAGAGAGAGAGAGAGGACTTTTTATAATACAACACTTCAGCCTCTTCTTGCGGAGCTTTTTTACAACGTGCATGCCTTGCCGTATGAGAGAGAGAGAGAGAGAGAGAGAGAGAGAATATCAAGTGAAGTTGGAGATCAAAGAGAAGGAAAGTATCTAGTGAATTCGGATATCAAAGATGTTGGATATTACATGAACGTCAGCTGAGGGGTTGGGCGAGTACGAACGGAATCGTTCGCTAGAACGTACTGTCCACACGTAGCAGCTCACTCCGTAGACATTTCTATGTGCGAAAAGTCGGCAGGCGCCGTGCCTTGTGCGTTCCATTCTTGTCGTAGTTGGACACTAATGTAGTACATATTTTACGGGAAGCTCACACAAGTAATGTTTCTGAGGACATAAGTGATTACCATGAATTATTTGAGCTTCCGTTACGTGTCCTATCGCAGATAACGCCAGATGAAGCTCGTCCGACGTACGCATGTCTGTCATTTTCTTACACCGAGAAGCCATGGCTTGGATACCGTTTGCTTTTCAGCGAAAGCGGAATTCGACGTACGGATGGCAGGAAGTGATGCATGTGAGCCATTTGACGTTTCTAGATGAAACGTCAACTCCATGCGAGCCATTCGAAGAAAGAGAAAAGAAAAAGGATGGTAACAACGTGAGTGCAGAGGCAATTTTAGCAGACGAATTATTGGCAGCGCATCCATTGAGGCGTGGTTGGTTGAGTTCGGGCTTTTCATGTTCGACCGACAAGGTTCAAGTTGAGCACAAGTTCGCAATGCTCGAGGGGTGGATGGACCATCGAACGTACGGAGATACAGGTTGGCGAGGGGCACATCTACTTTATGTATATGTAGATGCTCGTGGATGAATGGGAATCTAAACTGGCAATAGACACAGAGCTGATGTAGTATATCAGCTGCGAGCAATGGGGGACACACCATCAAGAAAGGAGTACATTTCTTATCCTCCACGTTCATTCAACATATTCTTTGGAAATGGCAAAAGAAAAAGAATAAGAGACCCTAGCTCCATTTATTACGTTTCAGAAAATCCACATACATCAGCGGCTCTTTACTTATGTTTGGAACAATAACTATAAGGGATACCCACTCCAAGCACTTAGTTGATAAAATAGATCCCACACAAAATAATTATTGCTCCTGTTCTTCTTTCACTTGGTTAGCAAAGTTTAAATTCATTCGATATCATTGTTCAATAACTCGAGATGCATCCGACTTCAAGCGAATCCTATGCTTGTATTGATGGCAACAAGGCAACTCCTTCAACAAGGCAACCTAATCACTCCAAAAGGATGCCAATATTCTACACAAGCTTTAACCGATTGGGATTTATGACTAAAAACCAAATCAACAGACTCCACTACGTGATCCTACACATGCACACTATTTTTCTCTAAAAGATTTTCAAGTGGTGGGGTCATATTATCCTCATTAGAAAGGTGTTTCTTGACCAATTGTCATCCGACAGTAGTATTGACATGCTCTTCACCGTGATATTGTGCTAAAACATCTAGAATATAAATTAAACTAACTTATCAAAGATCTTTATTAGCTTCCAAAAACTAAGACTCCTCATCCACTACAACATATGAGGGGCATACGACGCTACATATACCGACGGTCACAGTCGGCGTCGGTATGGGCCTCGAAAAATGTCACTTAGAGATACCGACGGTCAAGTGACCGTCGGTATGACCATTTTAAACGGATCGTCGGTGTGGCCCGCACCCGCCGGTATGTGCGTCTGTATATGCGTCGCTATAGGCATCGGTATAAGCGTTGGTATAAGTGTCGGTAAATTACTGGGAACTACCGACGCGTATACCAAGGCCCATACCGGCGCCCATACCGGCGGTGAGTTTTAAACATACTGCGAACTCGAGAGCAAAACTTCACATTTTTGCGCGTGTTTGAATACTGTTGGTCTTCTGTCGAACTTGTGCGCGCGAACCGAATTGCGACCTGCATTGCCTTGTGCACACACACATACACACAGATCTCTCTCTCTACGCACACACACTATCTCTCGGCTTAGATCTCACATCTTGCTAAGTGCTGCACGTACTGTTAGCATTTGTGTTTCTCTATGCTTTAGGTTTTATAATTTCTCTTTTCTTCGATTTTGCAGAAGTTCCTTGGCATTGATTGTTTGGAATTGGACGATAGATGACATACATTACGCTTTGATGACAATGATCCAAAAAGGGGGCATACTTGTAAGTGATTGTTTTATTCTCTATTGATAGAGAGAGAAGGAGAGAGAGAAAGAGAGAGAGAGAGAGAGAGAGAGAGAGAGAGAGAGAAAGAGAGAGAGAGAGAGAGAGAGAGAGAGAGAGAGAGAGAAGAGAGAGAGAGAGTGAGAGATAAAGAATAATTAAAGAAAGGAAGATAGAGATTGGAAAGTAGAGCATATACACACACATATACACACACGTTTACACACATACATGTACACACATGCATACATACACACATACATGTACACACATGCATACATACACACATACATGTACACACATGCATACATACACACATACATGTACACACATGCATGCTTACATACACACCTATACACACATGCATGCTTACATACACATACACATATACACACATGCATGCATACACACACATATAAATTTACACACATGCATACATACACACATACATACACACACATATATACATATATGCATACATACACATACACACACACATATACACACATACATACACACATACATATATACACACATATACATACATGCATGCATACATACACACACATATACACACATGCATGCATACACACATATACACATATACACACATGCATACATACACACACATGCATACACACATACATATACACACATATATACACATATGCATACATACACATACACACACACATATACACACTTACATATATACACACATATAGATTCACACACACACACACATATACACACATGCATGTATACATACACACATATACACACATGCATGTATACATATACACACATACACATACACACACATGTATACACATGCATACACATACACACACATGCATGCATACATACACACGTATGCACACATGCATGCCTACATACACACACATACACATACACACACATGTATACACATGCATACATAAACATGCACACATGTACACATACATACATACACACAGATATATACACACATGCACATACACACATATAATCCTATTTTTATTTGAAGTTTTTGTTTACATCAAATATATAAAAATAGGATCAGGGTTTTTACACATACACATAATATATATATATATATATATATATATATATATATATATATATATATATATATATATATATATATATATATATATATATATATATATATATATATATATATATATATACACACATGAATACAGAAATATACATATTTTAGGTCTAGATATTTAAGATTAGGGTTTTAGGGTTTAGGCATACATATCACTCAATTATATTTATATTAAGAAAAAATATAGAGAAAAATAAGAAAAAAAATCTGAATATATAAGTAAATATATATATAAAATATGATTAGGGTTTTAGGATTAGAGATTTAGATTTTGATAGGTGTTTAAGTATTTAGGTTTTAGTATTTCAGATTTAAGTCTAAGTCTTTCTGATTAGGGTTTTAGGGTTTTAATACGTAGATAACATATATACACAAACACACATATACATATAATACATACATACATGCATGTAGATACACATGCATACAAAAATATACATATTTTAGATTTAAATCTTCAAGATTAGGGTTTTAGGGTTTTAACACCTACATAACATATATGCACACATACACATGCACATATAATACATATATACATGTATATACACATGTATATAGAAATATACATATTTTAGGTCTAGATCTTTAAGATTAGGGTTTTAGGGTTGAGACATACATATAACTAGGAAAAATATAGAGAAAAATAAGAAAAAAAATCTGTATATATAAACAAATATATATTATAATATGATTAGGGTTTTAGGATTAGGGGTTTAGATTTTTATTGGTGGTTAAGTATTTAGGTTTTAGTATTTCAGGTTTAAGTCTAAATCTTTAAAATTAGGGTTTTAGGGTTTTAACACCTACATAACATATATACACACATACACATACACATATAATACATATATACATGTAGATACACATGCATACAAAAATATACATATTTTAGATCTAGAGTTTTAAGATTAGGGTTTTAATTAAATATATATAATTAAATATATAAAATTAAATATATAAAAATACGATTACGTAAGGAAAAAAATCTGAATATATAAATAAATATATATATAAAATAAGATAATTATATACATAAATAAATATAAAAAGAACTAGTGTTTTAAATAATTTAATTAAATATATAAAATTAAATATATAAAAATACGATTATGTAAGGAAAAAATCTGAATATATAAATAAATATATATATATAAAATAAGATAATTATATACATAAATAAATATAAAAAGAACTAGTGTTTTAAATAATTTAATTAAATATATATAATTAAATATATAAAATTAAATATATAAATATACGATTACATAAGGAAAAAATCTGAATATATAAATAAATATATATATAAAATAAGATATATATATACATAAATAAATATAAAAAGAACTAGTGTTTTAAATAATTTAATTAAATATATAAAATTAAATATATAAAAATACGATTACGTAATGAAAAAATTTGAATATATAAATAAATATATATATATATAATAGGATAATTATATACATAAATAAATATAGAAAGAACTAGTATTTTAAAAAATTTAATTAAATATATAAAAATAGGATGCGTTCGACACCTCAGCACGATACAAGTTCTGGCCCGTCTCGTAGATCGAGGTCACGCTCTAAAACAGGAGGTTCTAGCAGTGGATCTATAGGTAGGTCTGGAGGTGGAGGGGGCAGTTGTTGTGGAGGCAGTGCGACGGATGTTGTGTCGCCCGCTTCTACTCCTAGGACGAGTACCTCAGATGTAGGTACGCCATGCAGTACACCATGTGGAACACCATGTACACCTTGGGGTGCTCATGACCATGATGACTCCAAGGTGTATAGTATCCGAGATGGAGCTTCGGTGATGGATACGGCTCGCAAAGCAATGTGTGCACGCATACGATAGCTTTGCTCCATCTAGTTTGGACACTCCATCATGCTGAAATGGAGTGAACAGGATAAAGATTGGAAGAATTATATCACGCAGACGATTTACCAGGAGTTTCGACTAGCCGATGGACAGTCTATTGTCAGTTCAGAGTGGATTCTGCACACTGCACGTGAGGTCATGTCCCATCGACGATTAGAGGCACATGATGCATTCAGAGAAGGCTTATCAAAGCCTGTATGGTTAGATGCTGAGGAGTGGGACATGATTCATGACGAGCAGCAACAGACTCCTGATCGATATCGCCAGCAGCGAAATGCCGCAGCCACACGTTTAGATACGATTGGACCGTCACATTTAGGCAGCGGCAGATATGACACGATGCGTCATGATTTTGTAAGTACCATTTCATTTATTGAATTTATTTGTGTTAAAATTTCTCATGTATGTTTCTCTAATCTTTTTATATTTGTTTCAGGAGCTAGCAATGGGTCGTCCTCCAACACGAACGGAGGAGTCTTACGGATATAGTCATGGGTTGACTACACTATTGCAGGATTTGGAGGGATACGGTGCGATAGTTTCATGGGAGCATTTGCGATGAGGTAATTAATTTATAAACTTGGTTTTTACTTGTTGTTTGTAATTTTCATGTGAATGTATCTCATTCCATTAATGTTCTTTGCTGCAGGACTGTTGATATGGAACGTTCTTTCTATGTGTTTGGCAGTGGAAGACCAATATTTTGTATTTGATTTTCATATGGCAATACATTGCTTTGCCACATTTTGTAAAAGCGTCATATATGACAATGGTTTGCCACACTCTTGTACATGCTTCATTATTGAAATATATAACTTCTTTTGTACATGGTTCATAGTTCATTCTGATTATCCCTTTTGTGTCCAATAATACTCTATTTCATGAAATCATATTTCGGTTGTCATTAGAGTACACATCACATGTACTCGGTTTTTTTTGGGTAGGGTGTATTGTCTTTTGTTAAGCAACATCATGGTACTGTTGCTGTAGCAAAAGACAAAACATTCTGCCCAAAAAAATTTTTGCAGGTATGGTCGTCGGTATACGCGACGGTACTCCCAATAGTGTCATCAGAATAACCATCGGTACACCCAGCAGGCAACGGTTTCGGCGATGGTATCTCCAGCTGAAACCTCAGTATATGCGCCGATATGGGTGCTGGTAATACCGATGTGTATACCGACGCATATACTGACGCATATACCAGCGCATATACCGACACTTATACCGTCACTTTGGTACCGACGCGCACACCGACCTTTACACCGGTGTCACGGAAAATAAAGCCGCGTTCATTTTCCTCGGTAAAAACCTCGGTATACCATCGATCTCTTGTAGTGATCCTCTTTCAATCCTTTTAACATAGGTGGAGTTTCTATAATGTTTAGTAACTAAGCCTTGGAAAAGCATGTTTATCATCCAATGCTACGAAAGATCTTTTATGCCCCTTGCAAAAACTCATGGATTGGGATCCTCAAGCTCGTTGGACTTTGGCATGCATGCTTAAACCAAGAGAAGCTCAAGATTAAATTATAATCATCTCTTGTTTCCAATATTTCGATAGCTACAGATATAATATTCAAAATAACTTCGTGTATGGGGATGGGAATATCATTAATTAAACCAAAACGTTGAAATATTGGAGTTTGAGGTTTGCGGAAGCACATGAATAGCTCAAGGAAGAAGAAAAAGCTTTCCAGCACAATACACGATACTCAATGTATTATTAAGTGAATGTAGAAAGAGGGTTATATGTGTATAGAGAAGTAGGGGGAAAAACGTCCTAAAGATAGAAAAAGTGATCCAACGATCCTAGTGTGTTCACACACATAACTATGCAAGTATATAAGCAAATCCCTCCTGAGAGTGATGTGGTGAACAAGGAGTTGGAACTCATGTATAAGGAAGTGCCAAGATATGTGGAAAGAGATCAATCCACAAAAGCAAGTAACCCCAAGGCTTTGTAGAAAGCTTCAAATTTCTTGCAATGCAGAGCCTTTGAAAAGATACGCAATGTTATCCTCTATGGGCACATATTCCAAACTGATCTCCCTAGTACAAAATTTGTCCCTCACATAATAATAATGCACCACAAAATACTTTGTGCGAGCATGGAAGATAGAGTTCCTCGCAACTACTAATTCCCTCTAACTACTAGTGAAGATGGTGGTGGCAAAAGACTAATCAACACCCAAACTAGCCAAAATGTGTCTAACCACACACACTCAACATTCCCTATGAAAGCTGCCCTATACTCAACCTCACAACTCGAAGTGGCCAAAGTAGGATACTTCTTGATCAACCAAGATATGCATGAGCTACAAAGCATGTAGCAAAAAACACTATTGGACACACATTCCACCATCAACTTGCATAAAGTTGATGCCCAAATAATGATGAAAATGCCCAAAATCTAACATCTCAAAACAGGCATGTAAATCAGCCTTAAAAGCAACAATATGCTTCTCATTAGGACCACTCAGAAACATTTCATCAACATAGAAAACAATGATTAGAAGCACACCTTTTTATACCAAGCACGTGGTGCTTGATTCAAATCATATAATGCCTTTTTTTTTGCATGCACACTTTGTTCTAATATAGTTTCTGCACAAAACCACGGGGCTAAAATACATACACCTTCATGTAATTCACCATTTAGGAATGTAGTTTTAGTGTTGAACTTATTTTAGATTCCAACCATGATGAGGTGCAAGTGCACAAAATTAATAGTGGTCATTTGCCATGTGGGAGCGAATGTCTCTTCAAAGTCAATGCCTCTCTATTGAGCATAACCTTTCACAATAAGCCTAGACTTATACCTATCAACTATTCCATCAAGCTTACACTTCAACTTATATACCCATTTTGTGTCAGTGGCCTCTTTACCTAGAGTCAAATCACATACAAAAAACATACCATTCTTCAACAAAATATCATATTCTAATTGCATAGTAGCCATCCAATATTTTGAATTTTGTGCTTCATCAAAAGAAATACGCTCATTCTCATCAGAAAGAGTAGAGGCAACCAGTGCATAGAAATCTGATGCAAAAGAAGGACTATGAGAGCCTAAATGAGTATGATATGATAGAGGTGCATCTAATGTGCTATCTCATAAAGTCTACACCAGCCATTTGGGCATAACATTTGCCTCCTCTATATCAGCCCTTGCATCAACAAGTGCATCACGTAAATGTCCATAAAAAATGGAATGATTTGCATCATCTTGTGAAACTTGTAATGGTTGAGAATTGCCTCATTTGCACAAGCATTTGATTGTACACCTGTAAAGAAGGTAGCAAAGTTTCATACACATCTGTGGAAATGAATTAATGGCTAAATTGCATCTTCCATAGAAACCACATCACGACTAACCAAAATGTGTTTAGTTTGTGGATGATACAGATGAAAGATTTTACTTTCAAAAATATACCCAATAAAAATACATTTTATTAATTTATCATCCAACTTTTTATGTTGTTGTTTACGCTCTAATGCATATGTCAGACAACCAAAGACATGTAGATGATCTCTAGATATTTTGCAACCATGTGGAGCCTCATATGGAGTGATAAACTGCAATGCTTTAGCATGATGCTTGTTAACTACATATGTTTCACAGATAAGAGCCTCAAGCTAGAAGCTATTTGGTAAAACCTGACTTATCATCATACACCTCATTATCTCAATGAAAGAACTCTTATTTAGTTCAACAAATCCATTGTGTTGATGTGTATATAGAAGTCTATATTGATGTTTTATCCCACATTCAAAATTAGAATACATGTATCCCACCTCGATCAGAATGAAGGGTACCCATTTTAAATGCTGGCAGTTTTGCAGGCAAAACGAGAAATTATTTGAAGCACACAAATGCTTCATAATTTTCTTTGAATGGATACACCCATGCATACATAAAAAAAGCATCAATAAAAGTCACAAAGTAAAGGTAGTTCCCAAAAGAAGATGTCTACATAGAACCACATACATCATTCTGAACCCACTACAATTTCTAAGCAGAGCATACTAAACCATCATTTGGGAACGTGGAATGCTATATTTTTCCCAAAATAATACCTTCATAGACATGTTTACAAGGTTTCACAATTCTGGGCAAAGAGGACATCATTTCAGATTTTAGCAGGCATGGAAAAGTAGGAAAATTTAAATGATCAAAGCATGCACGCAAAATCTTTGCATGTGAGATAGCCTGATAATCTTGAATCGCACATGCTTAATCATTCACAAATTTTGCATAGCTTGTGAGCTTATATAGCCCATGACATAAAATTCAAGAATCAATAATAACATCACTGTTTGATGGATCATGAATGGTACATCCATCATCAACAAATTTGAGAACCAATCCAATCTTGGCTAATGCTAAAATTGACAATAGATTTTTCATCATACTCGACACAAATAAAGCATTTGAAAGTGCGAAACAATTACTAGTAGCAAGAGTTGGAATCATCTTAACAACTCCCATTATAAGATAATAGGATTTGTTAATACATATGAAAGTATTCCCTATAGGGGTAGGCTCAAGTGAATTGAAGAAACTATGCTACGAGGTAATATGTTTTCTTTTTCCACTATCGAAGTACCATACATTTGAGTATAGTTTAGACATACACTCTTCATGAGAAGATGGGTCATAGCTGCAAACAGTAGTAAATGCCCATTCTTCATTCTACACAAGATTAACAAACTATGTTTTAGGTGTGGAGGCCTCTACGACAACCATTCTAGCCTCTTTCTTATTTGCCTCTTTTGTAGGAAGTTTTTGATATCCCTTTATGACATGATCATTTCCTTTACAACATTTGCAAAACTGTTTTTGCTTTTCTATTTTCTTCTCATCCTTGTCTTCCCTTTTTCACTATGTAAAGTTAGCAAATTTTTGCTTACTAGTAGATGAGCTCTATTTACCTTTGCCCTTCTCACTAGTTAAGAAAGCTTGATCTACAACACACATAATGGATGTGTTTTGCCTAGACTAATCTTCTTCCATTAAAAGAGAGACTATCTCCTCAAATATTAAGGCATTGCGATTTCTTTTCATCATCAACCAAAGAGTATAAGCAAGACTCTGATATAAATAAGGAACATTAAGAACGGTGTACACAGGTGAACTATGTGATAAGACATCATCTCTAGAAGTCAATTGCTTATGATAAACGAGGTTTTACTAGAAACTCTGAATGGTGTGGTGGAATAACCTCAACATCATATGTTGGAATCTACACACATGAATAAAAATCAATAGTATTCCATAAATGAATGAAAAGTAAACTTTAAAAATAAATTAAATATGTAAGTTATTTTGAGAAGAGATTGGAATTAGATTTTTCCAATGCAACACAAGATAGGTGGATAGAAAGTTTTCATTCTCTTTCTAGCTAAAAGGTGCTCTTGGAGGTCTACACCATCAATTATTCACTAATAATTCATCACCAACATGTAATGAAGTAACAGCATTGACAATTATGTATCTTGCTACATCTCTTCTCATGATTCATTACTATCTTCACACTCCTCAAATGTGTAATTAGTCCTTGAAATATTATGTAACCCTTGACTACTATTTATTAAACCTGCTATCTTTCCTTGCATATAAGGTCTTCCATCAATATATAATCTTTCATTTTCTACATGTGAAATCCCTCAACTTGTAAGGGATGTTGCATTCAAGCATATTCCATAAGTACTCATGCTTTGAACATAACGTGCAAGTCAATGCCGATCCCCTAATCCATATATAGGACCACAAAAACACATAAGAGTGACTTCAAAGTCCGGAGGCACATACAAATCCTCTACAATAAAGAGACCACAACCAGCACTAGTAATAGTGGATGGAGCAATCATATAGCGATTACCCAAAAATTTGAAAACCTCTCCATCTAAAGGAAGTGGTCCTCTATTCCATCCTCCATACCTTCTTCTATCATATGTTTGTACTTGAGAACAATTACGAGCTGGCAATGGATAATCTCCAGCCATTTCACTCTCTAAACTAGGAGGTAGAGGATTTCTAGAAACCTCTACTTGTAATTGATGAACATCAAGTCCATGATGTGTACAAGGTATATTAGCATTATGAGAATGAGAACTATTATCATCATAATCATCGAGCAAATATTCTTGTATATCAATAATAATTTGATTTTGTATGTGCTTTTGGAATAAATTAATGACATTAATTTATAGAAAGAATACATACCCAAGCATTGTCATGTTGACCAGATGGTGTTGCATGCTCAAATGTACCATACTTTGCCTCATGTTCAATACATTCCAATCGTGGTCTTCGATACATGCCATAAAAGAAATTACACCAACATATAATATGCTCTTGATAGTAAAATTCATCATAATTCCTATCAGAGGACACATGTGAAGTTGTTGTATGGGTAGGAGGTGTTGGAGTGCCCTTTGATTGATTAGAATGTGATTATAACAATGAAATAAATATATCAGTTATGTATCTATCAAATATATTTAAAATAAAAAGTTTGATATACTTATAGTAGATAGTCCTTGCACAATTAGGAGATGATGGTGGAGTTCCATCTGATTGATTGAATTCTGCAAATAATTGTATTAGATATTAATAATCTGATTATTTACATACATAAACAGTCACATATAAACATTTACACATACACACATATTCACATATATAGAAATACACATTCTTGTGGGATAAATGCATGTATTTTTTATGAATGTGTGTATATGCATGCTTGTGTATGTGTGTATGTATATATGTGGATATGTATATGTGTTTTTGTATGTATGTATATGTGTATATGTATGCTTGTATGTATGTGCATATGTTTGCATGTATGTGTCTATGGGTATGTGTATGTGTGTGTATGAATGTATGTATAAGTGTATGTGTGTATGTATATATGCTTATGTGTGTCTATATTTTGTATCTATGTAAGCATGTATGTGCATGTGTGTGTGGATATGTGTATGTGTGTGTATGTATGTATGTATGTTCTGTGAAGGGATGGATAGATATGTGTTTGAAGATGAAGTGGTGCTGCAAAATCCTTGATCTACACTAGCCAAATGAACTCCAGGAGTACGTGGTGGGCCCTTTTAGCTTGCCAATGGATGTGTTAGAAACCCATTGTACCTTGGAATATCAATCTCAAAAGGATAGATCAAAACAGATGAGCTAGAATTAATTCAGAGGTGGAAAACTTACTATTTTGATTCATACACTTGTCTAGTGTTTTGAATAATTCTCTGAGCATAGCAACAATTGGATTAATTCCTTTTGAGGAAATCTAATTAACGGAGAGAGCTAACTTTCAGGATCTCATTAGAAATGGTGAATCACACAATGAGAATGAAGTTTAACAAGTTATGACATCATCCCGAATTTCATGGGCTACAACAATACTTAGATTAGTGAGGAGAAAAATGATCATAACTCAAGATTAAAACATTCAATGATTATGAAATTTTGTATGCTGATACTAGAAAATATGGGGAAGCCAACAAGCTTTGAAGCATGCAATTGCATGAAGTACACAACAAGAACCAATTCTGACAAGTTGACTGAGAAAAGCAAAAATCTGCAGAGAAGTGAATATGGATAGACAGGGTTGACTTCAACTAAACATAACTCAACACTGAGAACTCCAATAGCAATGCCATTTTGTGAACATATAGTAGACTCTAAAAGAAAACTTTACCAAGTTAAATCATTGAAAGTGATGCACCACATTGAGAGAAATGATCGCTGCAATCTGAATGAAAAATCTGAGAAGCGTAAAAGTGAATAGTAGACTCACACAACTATGAAGATATGAACTTGTATGATCATAAATATGAATGTATATTGATTGTAGAAGACAACGGAATTAAAAATACATGTGTGTGCCTTGTATCCACACTTGATATAGCATATAGCTCAACTTATGAACGCCTCTAAAAGTGCGACTAAACTGCCATATATATAGAGAGAGTTTTGGAGCCAAGATTTGAATTTGAATCTTGCTCACCTAAAAGTGGTTCCTTAATTTTTAGAGATTGATTGATTCTCCAACCTCCAAATCACGAATTTGTGGCTTCTCTCTCTATTTTTATCAAGTGGACTCAACCACTTTTGATTCCTTTAACTTTTACATCAAGTAAATGATCAAACAATTACAAGGGTGAGTTCACAAGTGAACTCTTAGATTTCCATACATTGTGTTCTCTTAAAAACTCAAGAAAATACTTAGGCTTGTAATGGATTTGTTCCAACAGCTCCCCCTCAAGCCAAGTATGCTTGAGGTCTTCAATCTTCAAGAATAACCTTCAATCCAATCATAGTCTTGAATTTGCAAAGTTTTATACCATCCAATGCTTTGGTCAAAATATATGCACATTGTTGATGAGTGGACACATATGATTATCTGAATCTTATTGCTTAGAACCTTTTCTCTTACACAGTGATAATGAACTTCAATGTTTTTAGTCCTTTCATGAAAAATAGGGTTAGCACCTAAATGAATAGAACTCATGTTGTCACCAAAAATAGTTGGAGTTCCAAACTCCAATCCAAGATCTTTCAATAATGTCTTCATCCACATAGGTTCTTGTGTAGATATGGCAAGACCTTTGTATTCAGCTTCAGTAGAAGAGAGAGCAACTGTGGGTTGCTTCTTGGATGACCATGTAATAATCTTTGGACCTGCAAAGGTAAGATAAGCTGAAGTGATCCTTCTATCTTCCTTGGAGCCAGCCCAATTTGCATTAAAAAATATCTTCAACCCTAAATCAGATACATAAGGATAATAAAGTTCTTCATTTATGGTCCCTTTGAGATATTTGAGTATCCTCTTAGCATTATCCATGTGTGGTTTCCTTGGTGTGTGCATGAATTGACTTAGCACACTCAGACTAAAGCATATATCTACCCTTGTCAATGTGGCATAGTTGAGACTACCCACAAGGTTTTGATATGATGTGATGTCCTCTATGAGTTCACCTTCATGTTAGCTCAATTTATGGTTGACCTCCATTGGAGTACCTGCAATTTTACAATCCTCGATCTTAAATTTTGCTAACATATCCTTGATATACTTCCTTTGAGTGAGAAATAAACCATGATCTTTGTAGACAACTTCCAAACCTAGGAAGTAGGTAAGTGATCCTAAATCACTTATCTTGAATTCTTCCCTCATTTGATCTTTGATCTTCTTCAAACCATCTGCATCATTTCTTCTCAATATAATATCATCTACATATACACATAGGTAGATGACCTCATAATTACTCTTTTTAATAAAGAGTGAAGGATCGGCCTTGCTTGGTTGGAAACCTTTGTCTTGCAAGTGTTAGTTGGCCGCCGGATTGGCAATTGTAAAAACTGAATCTTTTTCTAGTCCGCACGTACGAAAGGTTGTTACAAAGATGTTTGTAATCTTTATATAAATCAATGAAAAAGAGACGCTCGGGGACGATCAATTGGGATCACCAGACTGTCTGTCTGGGTGATTGATCTGACATTACTGTGGTGTGCGTTGGTTAACTCTGAGTATTCTATGTCATCTCTGTCTGGTTTTGTTTATCGATATCTGTTTGGGTTGTGATTTACATAGACGTCCAGAAGATCGCTAGACTGTTTGTCTGGGCGAGTCGTTCTGCGAAGTTTCTGTTGCGATTGTTCTGTTAATTATGTGTACTATGGTATCTCTCTGTCTTGTGATGTTCTGTAAGTTGTTCAATCAAGTCTATACTCTAGTAATGACGGTTTCAGCATTGTGTGTTTGAGAATCCTGATTCGTTCTGCGTCTGCTGCCCTGCTTGATTATGTGTACCTGTTCGGTAAAGATTAAGTCACTGTTGTTGTCTCTATTGTTACACTAGTTTGTGTTCGGACAGTTCTTGAGTTAATCAAGTAATTGTGCATTACGGTACTGACTAGTTCTTGCGATGTACGCTAAAGAGAGTATTAGCTATTGTGTGTTCGGTAAACTTTGGAAGAGTTTGATTGCGTACTGTAAGATTGAAAGTGTAACAGATTCTTAATAGAGTCTTGAGCATTAGTATATCGTTGTGTGTGAAGTGGTTAGTTTGTGAAACCAAGCATAGGGCCTCTGTTTAACAGACCCCTTCCACTCCCAAGGACCCACTAATTGTTTAAATGCGTCTCTGACAGTTAGTTTCGCATTTAACACTAGCGTCGTCTGTGGGAAGGTGGCATCAAGAGTATTGCCAGCTAATTTGTGGGAGAAGTGGCACCAGAGTGTTCGTTGATTGATTGTGAAAGTGGTCATAGATTGTGAATCGACCGTAAAGAAGAATAGTACGCAAAGTATTGCAACGTAGTATATGCCGGTTACTCGTTCCGGTGAATCATACCCGAAGCATAGAAGAAACCAACAATCTTGGGCGATACCTAATTTGCTAAGGACGCATCCAGAAAGTAGAAGCGCAGATAAGTCTAACCCAGTTGTCAAGGAATTGAAGAACGCCAGTAGTGATTCCGGTAGTATTCCGATGGAACGTACTACCTTTTTGGCGGATTCCGGTGCGATTTCGGCACAGTTTGTCGAAGATATAGTAACTCCAGAGTCTACTAGGACGCAACATGAAGTTAATTTAACACCATTGGGTCAAGATTCAAATTTGTCTATGGATAGAAACGTCTTGGCCAAAGAAATCAGTGAAGGTAAAAAAGCACCTTGTTTTGGTGAAAATTCGACATCTTCCGGTGTCATTTTGGTACTAGTTGCTGAGAGTTCACAGTTTTCCGGTGACGGTTTACCATTTCTTGGTGAATCTTCAGACCAGTCACCTCTATTTGGAGTAAGCTTTCCTACATTTGATATCAAGGAGGAAGGTAGCTTATTCGAAGCTGAAATCCGAAACATACTGAACAATATTATCAAGCCGAAAAGTGCACAGGCTGACGATACAGATTCCGACAGTTCAGATATTCAGCCTTGGGATACAGAAGATAGTCACAATACAACCGCCAGCACGATGAGTGGGCAACAGCAACAACAACAACAACAACAACAACAGCAGCAGCAGCAACATCAACATCTATTTCCACCTCGGTCGACTCCAACAGGAGTAATGTACACTAAATTCGGTGGATTTCCAGGTGATGACCCAGATGCTCATATACACACATTTGAGATAAATTACGCAGTCCTCAATCATCCACCTGATCCGGCGTATAAAGCTATTGTATTCCAGTCCACGTTAGTTAATGAAGCAGCCAGATGGCTCACAGCATATGATTTTAATCATTTTGTGACTTATGAAGCAGTAAGGGATGCATTTTTGCAGAGATTCAGGCTAAAGAAGAATCCAGCCGAAATTTTTGATTACCTGCAAAAGAATAGACAGAAGATGAATCAAACAATGCAGGAATATGCCACCCTATTCAGAAATCATTTGAGGCAATTACCGCCAGCCCATGCCAACCTGCCGGATGACATTATCACTCAATGGTTTATCAATGGTTTGACTCCGCAACTTAAATAGGTTATGATCATACGCTGTGTGGGAGCTATGACGTTAGATGCAGTGATTGCAATGGCTTTGCAGCTGGAAAACAAGGTTGGAGGATTTATAGAAGACCTGGAATGGTTAAAAGAGAGTAAAAATATTGCAGAAGATCCGACCAAACATATGTACTGCACCACGTGCAAGAATTCAGGGCATACTAGTACCACTTGTGCCCTTAACCAGTTGTTTTGCGCTATCTGCAATATGATCGAACATTCCACCAAAAACTGTGCATACAACGGCAAAGTACAGGGAACAGCAACAGTAAATGCAATTATACAAGAACCAAGGTAGCCTGCAATCACTATGTACCTCCTCAAATGAGAAACAACCAGCAGCAAGGCTACGGAAATTACAGAGGACAGAGGAATAATAACTACAATGCAAACCGTTGGCAGGCATGACCAGCACAGGAAAATACTAATTTGCAACCACCTCGCTGCCATTTCTGTGGTGAATTAGGACACATTCGAAGATTTTGTAAAGATGTGGCCGAATATGATCAGAGGAAAAAGGAACGTCAGAATCCAATGACTAATATGGTTCATATCACACCAATAGAAACAGAAGCTGCAGTAGTTCAGACCAGATCCGGTAGGCCGTTACAACCAGCAGCTGAAATATTTGAACCAGGCATCCAAGAACAACAAAGAACATATGACAAGGCTAGTCAGTGGACCACCAGAGAACCTCCAGTGTTCCCAGATCCTATTCCGATGACATAAGTTCCATTGTCAAAGGAAACTGCACAGGAGCAAGAGTCAATTCCAGTAATCGACCAATCGTCTTCAGAATCAGTGAAAGGTACAAGTCAAGTAAATCAAGCATGGGAAATCTTATCTAAAGCGTCCATTACTCTTCCTCTTGGACAGTTACTTGCACTAGTACTAGGAGTCCGTCAACAATTCCAGCAACAGTTTAGTACTGAGTCTGCTTCCATTCCAGCAATAGCAACAGTACAACCTGAAACTAACTCTACAGTGGATCACTCGGTCCCATTAATTACGGTATGGTACAAAAATCATAAAATTAATCAAGTACTAATTGATGGAGGGTCTGGTGTAAACATTGCTACTGCCACACTGTGTAAAAAGTTAGGATGGACGAAAATTGAGCCTCTCCAATCTTTTGTAAGGATGGCTGATCAGTCTAGAGTCCACCCAATAGGACTAGTACGAGATGTTCCCATAACTTTGCAAGGTACAACATTTAAGATGACTTTTGTCATCTTAGAACTCCCAGAGTCTAGCTTGGATTATAATCTTCTATTCGGACGTCCTTGGTTGAAACAAGCTAAGGTGATACAAGATTGGTCCGCACAGGAAATCACTTTCAAGGACAATAATCGTAAATATGTTGTCAAGTTAGATGCTATCCAGCCTTGTGAATTACATGCTAGACCTTATTTTGCAGAACCAGTTCATATGTTAGATGGTTTGTCAGATAATGAAGAAGAATATTTTTTGAAGAATAATATTGATTTGATCTCCCTAGGAACTGTTGATCTACAAATCTATTGTAGATAATTGGAATCCGGCAGTTTGTACGGTGATGCCTGTGACTGAAGAAGACAAGAAAGAAGGTATTGCGGCTATAGATAACGCTGATCTACAACAACTTTTAAAACCAGCTGATGATACAGAGAAGTGTTGACAATTCTATGTGTCAGAAGATTAGTTGATCACCTATAATTTAGGAGATGAAGAAAATCCGCGTCCTGTCAAGATAAGGGAAAGCTTACCTGAAGTATTCCAAGCAGATTTAATCCACCTACTTCGAGAATTCTCTGATGTTTTTGCATGGGATTACAAGGACATGAAAGGTTTGGACCCTCGCATTTATCAACATAGGGTCATGCTGAAGCCGGAAGAAAAACCAATCAAATAACCCAGCTACCGGATGAATCCAAATTATGCAGCACAGGTAAAGGCAGAGCTGGATAGGTTATTAAAAGTTGGATTCATTGTACTAGTAGAGCATGCTGAGTGGATATCACCCATTGTTATCGTCCCTACAAAGAATAAGCAACTGCGAATATGTGTGGATTACTGGAAACTGAATGCAGCTACGGTGCCTGATCCGTTTCCTCTACCTTTTCTTGACACAATGCTTGATAGAGTAGCAGGACACAAAATGCACTCATTCTTAGATGGATACAATGGGTATAATCAAGTCAGAATGGCTGAACAAGATATTCCAAAGATCGCTTTCATTACCAATTGGGATGTTTTTGCTTGTACTGTTATGTGGTTCGGATTGAGAAATGCCCCCAGCACTTTCCAGAGGTGCATGCAGGAAATATTCTCCCCTTATGTTACCTCTTTTATGCAAGTATATCTTGATCATTTCTCTTTATTCAATAAGATGGAAGCACACTTGTTCCATTTATGGTGTTGCTTTGAGAAATGCAGAGAATACAGACTCTGCCTAAACCCAAACAAATCTGTGTTTGCAGTTTCATGTGGAAAGTTACTTGGCCATATTGTATCTGCACAGGGCATACAAGTCGACCCAGATAAGGTTGCAGCTGTGCTAGAAGCACCTGTACCTACTACACCAAAGGAAGTAATGTGTTTCATGGGTCAAGTGAGATGGCATGGTCGCCATTTACGGTGGCTCGCTCATTTAGCCATTCCACTCAATTGTTTAATCACGAGTACTCCTAAACAGTTTGATTGGACTCAATAATGTCAAACAGTTTTGATCGTCTAAAATGTTTATTAACACAGGTCCCAATTTTACAACCACCTGATTGGGAACGCCCATTCCATGTTTTTGTAGACGCATTAGATATCGCCATCGGCAGTGTTTTAATGCAACAAACTGATAAGTGGTTCCGGCTTGTTTACTATGGGAGTAGAAGACTTGCTCCTACTGAAAAGAATTACTCTATAACTGAAAGAGAATGTCTGGGTTTAGTATATCTTGTAAAGAAATTCAGGCATTATTTACTTGGCCGCAAATTTACTTTTCATGTAGATCATGCTGCACTTGTTTATCTAGTACGACAGCAGCATTTAGGTGGTCCATTAGCGCGTTGGGTTCTACTTTTACAGGAGTTTGATTTCGAAGTAATCCATCGGCCCGGCAGCTCACATGCCTTAGCAGATTTCCTTTCTCGCTTAGATTCCGGTGAAGCTCCGGTCAGTGTAGATGACACCACACCAGGGATTTATGTTACTGAACCAACTAATGATGAATATGCAGAACCACCTATGCCATCTACATATTATGATCAGATATTAACTTTTCTTACTGGTGGATGTATTCCTGCTCAGACCTCTCCTGCAATGCGTAAGAAGATTGCAGTGTACAGTCGCAGATTCCGGTTAATTGCTGGAGAATTATACTATATGGATCACAATGGAATTTTACTTCGTTGTATTCCTCCGCATGAAGTTAACTCAGTCATTACTCTGGCTCACTCAATTCCTTTCGGTGGACACTTTGCAGCAGAGTTAACGCACCGAAAAATTCTGCAAAGTGGACTTTGGTGGCCTACTATGTACAGGGATGTATCTCAGTTTGTCAAACAATGTGATACTTGTCAGAGGTGTGGACAGCCTCTACAACGCCATTTTTTCCCTCTCCAACCCGTCTTGCCCTTGGAGCCTTTTCAGAAGTGGAGCCTAGATTTTATTGGACTTATTACACCCCCAGCAATACTCAGTAATAACCGCTATATTCTGACATGTACAGATTATGCTACCAGATGGGCAGAAGCCTGGGCTTTAAGGTCCGCCACAGCTGTTTCGGTGGCAAAGTTTCTAATGAAAGTTGTTTCCCCGCGTTTTGGCTTACCTCTGGAGCTTGTTACAGATCAAGGCATGCATTTTGCTAACAGCTTAATGAAAGTACTCACACATTCCTTTCAGATAATGCATAAATTCAGTTCTCCTTATTATCCTCGTGCCAATGGTTTGGCTGAAAATACAAACAAAACCTTGTTGAATATGCTTCGAAAATTGATTCTGGAATCACCAGAAAGGTGGGATCAACTATTACCTGCAGTATTATGGGCGTACCGGACTACCTACAAGGTAGCCATAGGACTAACACCTTTCAAACTGGCTTATGGACTGGAAGCCATAGCACCAATGGAGATTGTTGTGCCAAGTTTACGTGTAGCTCTCACTCAGAAACTGTTACCTGAAGAATCTCTATCATTTCGGTTGGATACACTCAGAGAACTAGATGAGCATCGATGGAAAAGTTTTCTGACTATTCAAGAAGTATAGTTAAGACAAGCTCGAACATATGATCGATATCTAAAAACTCTAGTTTTTATGGTGGGGCAACTTGTACTTTTTTACAATGCAAAATCGAATCGCTCTGTTGGAAAATTCAAGTTACGATGGTTTGGTCCATATCGGATTTCTGAACAGGTGGGCCCAGCCACTTTTTGGTTGGCTACTTTGACTGGCATTCCTCTTCTGAAGGTGATAAATGGTTCAAAGTTGCGACCATATCAGCAAGCATCTGATCCGCACTAAAACATTTCGCGGTTGACTGCGTATTTTTCGTTTTCTCTTTTTCCTTTCTTTTCTTTTTGTTTTTTACGAGCTTAATAAAATAAGTCTGTAAATATCCTCGTTTTGATACCTAATTATGTCAACAGCCGCCCGGCATTATCGTTTTCTTCATGCGTGCACACCGAAGTTATGAGGTTATCATCTCAACGTCGTGCGATGATTAGTAATTTTGATGGCTTCCCGTTGCAAAGCATCTACTTAACCTTTTTCGTTTCGCTGTTGATCACTATTGTCTGCGTGCTCTATGTGTCCGTGCTATTTGTATACCTTGTGCGCTTGTGTTTCGTGCTTGCTATTGTCTGTATATCATGGAAGCTCTGGCAAACTTTGCCGCCTTCCGTGATGGACTCCCTGCTCATGTAGGTGAATTCCTACGCGTCTACGGGTTGGCCAATTTCGCTGAATTGCCTTGGCATTCAGTGGATTGCCACCCTTTCTACGCACAACTCATCGCCGCCATCACCGCCATCACCGCCATCGCTGCCACACCTGCTACACACCAGAGTTGGCCTATCACTTCCCTGCCATCCCGTACCGTAATCACTCTCCAGACCTTCTCTGATGCATTTTGACTCTCTCTACAAGGTAGGGAAAATGGCCCAAATCTGCCAATTGCCACAATGAAGCAATTATTCCCTAGGCACTCATCCAATGAATATGCAATCCTCTATCGTCCCGAACCTGAGAGATCAGCACTCCAATTTTTAGTTGCCATTTTGAATCTCCAAAAGCGCACATATGGAATATCTTGTCCCTTTTACTCCGCTATAGATTTAGCTGCTCGAGAACCTGTCAACTTTGCTTCATATTTCTTCCGCTACATTCACAAAGAATGCGTGTCAATCATCAAGCAGGTCAACAAAGGAGATATGCCAAGGTCCAGACTGCCGCACATCCTATCTTTTCTATTTTCGACCATTCTAGCAGCACAACCACCACCTCGAGGACCCGTTCTGCACCATGAAGAGTCTGCACAAATCCTGGACGATGATGAAGAAGAGGACGAAAAGATTTACCACCTTCTCCGTCGGAAAAGAATCAGAATTAGTTCATCAGATAGTCACGTACAAGGCTCTACTGCCAATGATCATGCAGATGACAAAGAAGAAGAAGGACAGGACGAAGAAACCTTCCATGACACCGCAACATCAATGCATCATGAATCATCAGCACAATCTTCTTCAGAAAGGCAACAAGAATAGGATGCTACCACCGAATCTGAAAACAAGCTCGGCAAAAGAGGCATCTCAACAGCAATCTGAGCACGAAAAGCAAGAGGATGGAGAACATATCATTAAAGAGGTTTTCGAAGAACTGCTTAAAGCAGTGGAGTCTACAGCTACCGGTCCTGATGACACTACACAACCAATAACTGAAAAGGTAACCAACACAACTACTATTCTTCCTACTCATCCACCCAAACCTCCAGCTGAACCCATTATTCCTATTCCACCCATTGTCCCCGACGAACCCATGGCTTCTTCATCCTCATCACCAAATTAGTCTCCACCGAATTCCCAGCAGCTCCTCACAGCTTCTTCATCTCAACCCCATTCTCATCCTCCAATTCCTTCAATTCCCTTATTTTTTGAGTTAGCATCCATGGGTCAAATGCTGATCCACTTCTCACAACAACTACCTGCACAAATGAAGCAAGTGACAGATACTATCCGAGATGACTTTCAACACAAAGTTGATGTGCTGGAGGCAGACATCACTCATCTCCAGGAAGAATTACAGGCAGTCAAGGCAGAAAATCATGCATTAAACGGACAAATTCGGGAGTTGCAGGCCAGACTTGTGGAACAGAAAATAATTATTAATCAAAGAGATGCGGCCTTGACAGCAGTCCAAGAGAAAGATGAATTACTAAGTGTTGCAGATGCAGAGTTAGTCAACTTGAAGCAGTTAGTCCAAGATAAAGAAGATGCACGAGTAGCTTTAGGTAATTTATTAGAAGAAACCAGAGTACAGTTAGAAGAAGTGGTCAACAAAGGGCAAGAAATGTACGATCTAGCTCAGAAGACTAATGAAGAACTTCAGAGAACCAAAATTGATCTATCGGACGTCAACAATATTCTTAAACGCAAATTGAACGTGGAAGCGCAATTACACAAAGATATCGCAAGTGCCCGCCGAGAGCGCGATGCCTATTACAAAACAATCGAGTTTCAGAATCAGGAGATAGAAAGAAGGGAGTATCAGCTGGATGTACAGAAAGAAAGATTAGCTCAAATAAATAAGCAGATTGCAGATATGAAGGTAACTCGTGACGCGGCCTTATCAAACGATTTTTATCTACAGGAAGCTTTTTTGCAGACGCAGGCACAAGTTTTGATGACCGAAGTCATCTCTTTAAGTTCTGTACGAACAGATGCCCAATTAGTAGAACCAGATATTTTGAAACAGATGTTAGAATCCTTAAAGAAGAAAATCGCCTAAACTTTTAGATTAGCCTGATCGATGTATTTAGAAGGCATTGTAGATGAACCATAATTGTTGTAAACCTGCGGGTTCGAGTCCACCGTGCGTGCCAGTGTTAGTTGGCCGCCGGATTGGCAATTGTAAAAACTGAATCTTTTTCTAGTCCGCACGTATGAAAGGTTGTTACAAAGATGTTTGTAATCTTTATATAAATCAATGAAAAAGAGACGCTCGGGCACGATCAGTTGGGATCACCAGACTGTTTGTCTGGGTGATTGATCTGACGTTACTCTAGTGTGCGTTGGCTAACTCTCATTATTCTGTGTCATCTCTATCTGGTTTTGTTTATCGATGCCTGTTTGGTTTGTGATGTACATAGACGTCCAGAAGATCGTCAGATTGTTTGTCTGGGCGAGTCGTTCTGCGAAGTTTCTATTGCAATTGTTCTGTTAATTACACGTATTGTGGTATCTCTCTATCTTGTGATGTTCTGTAAGTTGTTTGATGAAGTCTATACTCTAGTAATGACGGTTTCAGCACTGTGTGTTTGAGAATCCTGAATCGTTCTACGTCTGCTGCCCTGCTTGATTATCTGTACCTGTTCGATAAAGATTAAGTCACTGTTATTGTCTCTATTGTTACAATAGTTTGTGTTCGAACAGTTCTTGAGTTAATCAAGTAATTCTGCATTACGGTACTAACTAGTTCTTGTGCTGTATGCTGAAGAGAGTATTAGCTAGTGTGTGTTCATTAAACTTTGGAAGAGTTTGATTGCGTACTGTAAGATTGAAAGTGTAACAGATTCTTGATAGAGTCTTGAGCATTAGTATATCTCTGTGTGTGAAGTGGTTAGTTTGGGAAACCGAGCATAGGGCCTCTGTTTAACACACCCCTTCCACTCCCAAGAACCCACTAATTGTTTAAACGCGTCTCTGACGGTTAGTTTCGCATTTAACACAAGAATGAAACAAGTATGAGATTCCAAGCTCTTGGGGCTTGCTTGAGACCATACAATGCTTTGTTAAGTTTAAACGCATAATCAGGATAAACTTGACTCTCAAAACTAGGTGGTTGTGCCATATATACCTCTTTTGTTATCCAACCATTCAAGAATGCATTCTTTACATCTCGTTGAAGTATCTTCCAATTCTTGGAAGAGGCAATACTAAGCAAAACCCTAATAGTAGGCATCTTTGCCACAGGAGAGAAGGTCTCCTCATAATCAATTCCCTGAGTTTGTGCAAAGCCTTTAGCTACAAGCCTTGCCTTATACCTCTTTATGGAACCATCAGAATTCTTCTTGAGTTTATAGACCCATGTTGAGCCTATTACCTTCATAGATGAAGTCCTGGGCACCAAATCCCAAGTGTTGTTTTCCTCAAGTGCTCTAACTCTTCCTTCATTACATGCTTCCATTCTGATTTTTCTTTGATCTCTTCAAAGGATGATGGCTCCACTTGATTTATGTCTTGTGCTATGTAAAAAGAATGTTTAATTACTTATGAGGTGTCAAACCCATACCTTTCTAGTTTTTTTCTTTCCCTTACGGATCTTCTTAAGCCATGCTGCGATGATTTTGCCTCATGTCCAAGTTCTTGCAATTTTGCTTTACCTTTAGACTTCCATGCTTTGATTTTCTCCATCTAAGTTTCTTCATCATCTTCTGAAGTATCTTGTTCTTTAATCTTTGGTTGATGTTCTCTGTGAAGCTTTGTAAAATCTTCTTCAAGGTCATATGGCAATTTGACCTTCCTACATGAATCTTTATACAATGAATTGTTCTCATAAAAAACTACATCTCTGCTTACCAAGAATCCTTTGTTGGTAGGGTTGTATAACCTATAACCCTTTTGATTGTTTTCATATCTTATGAATACACACCTCTCTGCCTTTGGATCCATCTTGCCTCTAACCTGTAAAGGAACATGAGCAAAAGCAATACATCCAAAAATTTTACAATGATCTAAGCTAGGTCTTCTTCCATTTCAAGCCTCATATGGAGTCATCCCATCAAGGGAATTTGAAGGCAACCTGTTAATCAAGTAGGTGGTTGTAGATACAACCTCAACCCATAGATAATTAGGCAAATGCTTTTCCTTTAGCATGGACCTTGCAGCTTCAACAATTGTCATATTCCTCCTTTCTGCCACTCCATTTTGCTCAGGAGTGTACCTTGTAGTTACCTCTCTTTTGACTCCTCTTTCTTGAAGAAAAGAATCAAATTCATGGGAGAAGTATTCTCCCCCTCCATCTGACCTTGGCCTTTTTAGTGATTTACCTGTTTAATTCTCCACAAGAGCCAAATATCTTTTGAAGCATCAAAAAATTTCATCTTTGTGTTTCATAAAGAATAGGATAGTCCGTCGACTGCAATCATCAATAAAAGAGACATAATACCTTGATCCAGATATTGAAGCATCCTTGCTAGGTCCCCATACATCTGTATGAACCAACTCCAAGAGATCTCCATGCATAGAACCTTTCTTCATGAATGGTAACCTGTGAGACTTTCCAAATTGACATGCACTACACTTATAAATCATGTGTTATTTTGACAAGTTAGGGAGTCCAAGTACACTTTGGTCCCTGCAAATTTGCCTTAATGATCTTTCACCAATATGTGCCATACCTCTAGTTCTATGAGTGTTTGATTACATAGTTGAAGAGAGCTATTTTCCTTTTGTCTTGCAACTCAAAGGTGAATAATCTACCTGTTTTTTCTTCATTTGCTATTCTCTTTAACCCTTGGCTAGGGTCTTCCACATATGCTCCTCCTCTTGTGAACCTGACTTGCAATCCTTTTTCTACTATCTGTCCAACACTTAACAAATTCTTTGTAATGGTAGGGACATAGAGTACCTTACTCAGTAAATTGATGTTTCCATCAGGTGCTTTGACATTTCCTACTTTCTCCACAAGATGTCTTGTATCATCTCCTGTTTTTACCTCATGCTTGTTCCGTGGATCTTCTAAATCTGATAGGAGGGCCACATTTCCTGCCACATGATTTGAACAACCTCAATCTATGTAGAAAACATGCTCATTTACCTTTTGGCATGGCCATATTCCTGATTAATAATGAATCCTCTTTGTTTGAGTCTTCTGTGTAGTTATTGAAGTCTCTCCTTCCTTTGTAGCCTCCTTGATAGTTTGAATGATTGTATTTGTTGTAGTTTCCATGATAATTGTTGAGGCTTCCTCTTGAGTAGCCATAACTTCCTCTATTGTATCCTCTGCCTCTTTGATTCCTCGAATTCCTAAAGCAATTTTCAGTTGTATGATTAGTTAATCCGCAAATAGAACATGGGTTGGAGTCTTGGGATCTCCCCCTATCTTGTCTACCTCCTCTTCCTCTACCTCTGCCATATCTTCCTCTACTTGCATAGTTAGCTTGATATGTTCCTGCTTTATCATCCACTTTCTTTGACTTTCCTTTGTTTTCTTTGGGCTTTCTTTTATCAGTATATAAGGCTGAAGATTGATTACCTTTAGAGCTTTCTCCATTCTTGATAAGTTTCACCTCTTGAGTGAGTAATTGTCCAATGAGTTTATTGAAATCAGGTACATGCATGTCTATGTATAAATCCATAGCTCTAGTGAATGCTCCACTTGTCTTCTTCTTTCAATCCATTGATGAACTGCCTTACAATGTGCTCTTCATCTATTACCTCTCCAATGCTTTACAACTGATCAGCTATGTCCTTGACCTTTGTGACAAAATCAGTCACATTTTGTTTGGGAGCCTTCTTGAGGGTTATGAAATCTAGCCATAGTTGATGTTTTCTAGCTTTGGTACTTAAAGACAAGAAAGCTTCAAGTGCATCCCACACTTCTTAAGATGTCTTACAACTTCTAATGTGAGGCAACAAAAAATATGAGATAGAGTTGAGGAGATAAGACTTTGCAAGTGCATCCTTGGAGCACCATGTGCTCAATCTTTCTTGCTCTTCTTGTGTTGGTTGACTTTTGTTCCTAAAACTTGGCATAACTTCATCTCCAACCACATAACCATATAAACTTCTACCTTGGAGGAGTAAGAATAGAATATACCTTCATTGATTGTACCTTTGAGGTACTTAATTACTCTCTTAGTTGCATCCATGTGTGGTCTTCTTGGTGAGTGTTTACTCTTGATAAAGTATAGAATAGTCCATCTACTATGGTCGTCATTAAATGAGACATAATACCTTGGTCCCACCAATGAAGGTTCTTGACTTGTTCCCCATACATCTTTACGTACTAAGTCCAATATGTTTTTGTGGATGTAGCCTTTGTGGTTGAATGGTTGTCTTTGTTCCTTCCCAATCTGACATGCATCACAACTATTAATCATGTGTTGCTTTGATATGTTCGGCAATCCTAGAACACTTTGATCTTTGCATATATCCTTCAAGGTTCTTTCATTCACATGAGCAAGTCTCTTATGCCACACTTGAAGCTCACTTAGGGTTTGATACCCAAAATTGAATATAGCTATGTTCTTGGTTTCTCCTACTTCAAAAGTAAAGAGCCTACCATGCTTCTCACCTTTAGCTATCTTATTGAAGCCTTGACATGGATCTTCCACAGAAGCTGCATGTTGGGTGAACCTAACTTGCAAGCCTTTTTCAACTATTTGGACTACACTTATTAGGTTTTTAGTGATAGTGGGTACATACAGAACCTTACTCAAAATGTTTGTCCTACGATTGGAAGCTATGACATTACCAATCTTCTCCACATTCTACTTTGTGTCATCCCCTATTTGTACTTCATGGCTATGCTTTGGACTTTACAAATTAGATAGAAGAGCAATGTTGCCTACAACATGATTTGAACATCCTAAATCTATGTAGAACAAATGATCATCTTCTTTACCTTCTTTGTGGCTTAGACTCATAAGAAGCAATGAGTCTTCATCTTGTTGATCTTCTGAATAATTGTTGTAGTCCCATCTGGTGTAGCCTCTATTGTTATTGTTGAAGTTGTGTCCACCTCTACCTCTATTGCTGCCATATCCACAACTTCCACTTCCTTTTTGGGTCTCCCCATTGAACGAGTGATTCTAAGTGGTGTGGTTGGACTTATCGCAAATGGCACAAGGTCGAACATTCTAATTTTTTACTTTGTCATGCTTTGGTCATTTCTTCTTTCGTTTCCACTCACTCTTGCTTGCGAAGTTTGCTTGGGAAGTCTCATCTTCATCTTCTTCCTTCTTCTTGCTTTTCTGCTTCTTATCCTTCTTATGTACATATAGAGCACTAGTCGACTTACCATGATAGGAGTTACCTTCCTTTATGATATTATTGGCCTCTTGATTGAAGAGTTGTCCAAGAAAGATGTTGAAGTCTAGAGTTAGAGCGGCAGCCTCTACAAGCTTACTATTGGCAAAGAAGATGATGCAAAAAATGAAGGAGCAAGATAATGATGGTCACAAGTGTATGTATATTGCTTCCATGTATTGTAAAAGTGTCTTAAAGTCTTTATGTAGACTGTATAAGGGATCCAGGACTTCTACAAGTGGATTTTGAATTTAAATGAAGGCAGCAAGAGTTGTCGGAGGGAATCAATTCACTTTCCTACAATCTAGGAAAAGTGAAGATCTAGTTTGATCTACTTTTAGTTGATTGGTTGTGTGATTGATTGCAACTCAACTACCAAAAATTTGTGGATTTGGTCTCTCCCTCTTTCTACTTTTACATGTGTAAATCTCAAGGATTTTACAATTGTAAAAGATCCATAAAAAATCTTTTCAAAAAGTACAATAAGTGAGCATAAGAAAAAGAACTCTCCAATGGATATTCCTTTGACATAATCCAAGCCATAGTTTTTGATGTAGATTAAATCCACCTCAAGCATAGTGTAAGCTTGATGTTCCAACATAAAGAGCATGTTAAATGTTGATCCACCTCATCTATCATGATATTGGTAAAGTAGCAATATTAATTCCAAAGCCTCCATCGATCAAAATTCTAAGAATAGGTCAACATTTGTAACAAACTATAATCAAAGGAACAAAATGATCCACTAGTCAATGCTCTACCATTTTCACTTGATTGATTGGAATTAAACCGTAACCTATACTAGATTCTAGAATAGTAGCTTAAACATCGAATAAAAAAGCTTATTTAGAGGATGGAATAAGAATAACAAATATCCTATGGAATCTACAAATAGTTCAAGATTAAGGAATGAACTCCTTGTAATTGCAACACTTAGGGGTCACTACCAAGGTCAATCTCTAAAGGACTATACCTTCATAGATGTATCACTCCTACAATAGAATCCTATCCACAAGGTGCAAGAAGATTCAATCTTTGTGCAACCTTTAAGTTCTCATGATCCATCGTGGATGCATGAAAGTACTTACTTATGGATGTGCAAGCTCATAGATGAAGAGGAAAGATGCCTAAAAGAGAGAGAAGAAGGAACTTCTCAAGGAGCTAGATCAGTTAGAGATGCAACCTACATGCCGTTGATCTTTCTAGGTGAGCAATTTGAGCCTCATGGTTGGGCATAAATATTAGCCACCATGGACATTGTTGTGAATGAAGAAGAGTCAATGCCTCATTGTGATGAGGGTTATGATATCTCTTCATTCATATGTGAACTCTTGCTAGAATAGTGTGACTCTGATGAGGTCATAGAAGAGGAAGAGGACAATGATGATCTAAAGTCCATTCTCACGGATAGTTTCTTTGACTTAAAGAAGAAATATCTAGAAATGTAGGAGTATTTACCCAAAAAAGAAGAACCTCTCACAAGCATTGAGACTATAAACTCAAGGGGTGAAAGTGAAGGTAGTCAAAAGAAAAAGAAAATAGCCAACTAGCCATTGCGCCAAAAGATCAATACATAACCGCTTTTGCCATACAGTGGGGAATCTTTGCATTTTGTGATGCCATTCGGGCTCAGCAATGCATCTCCAACATTCCAAAGGCTCATGTGTCATGTCTTCAAAGAGTTCTTGTGAAAGATCTTAGAAGTATATTGTTGGTGCATTTTACCCAAGCCTACATGCTTGATATATTTGATATCATCCTCATTTGTAAGTCACATGAGTAGTCATGTGAACACCTCTTGTAAAAGAGTTCATTTTTTTCTCTTGTAATTGAAAAACAGAAAAAGGAAAAGGATGGCTTACCTCATGCATGATGTAAAAGCAATTTTGTGGCTCTAACTACCAAAACCCACGACTTTTTGAGCTGAGGGAATATCTCCTAACTTTGGGGATCACTTTTAGGTGGAGCCATTCGAATTCGAATTCAAAACTCCCTCCAAGAATAGCTATAAAAAGAGCAAGAAGGAAGAGGCGATTAGCAAGCCTTGTACGTGACCACTTCATGTCATTTTGTAGAGATTGAAGAGCTAAATCCATAGCTCTATCATTCTTCTCCCATTGTGCAAAGATTCATTGCCAATGTGGTTGTAATCATATGTGAATCTATACATTTATCATCATCTACTTCTCTGTTTTGTTCTCTGTTATACTCACTCAGAGCAGTAAATTCAGAAGGTCATATCTCGAGTTCTATTGAACCTTTTTCAGTGCTTTAACATGCGTTGGATAGCTCATACTGGCTTCTTTCTACTTATAAAGTTTCAAGGTCATTGAATTAATAATGTTGAAGATATATGCAATTTACTGCTCACTGGTCTATCTCTACAGAGCCCCGAGAATGGTGGGCATGTTCCAGAAATTGATGAGACTTGTTCTCAGTGCTCAGTCCATCATTTGAAGTGTTTTAACTTGGATTGGGAAGCTTGCTAAGTCTATTTGCTATGCCCAAATGGAATTTTTCTAATTCCTACCAGGTTGAGAGCACTGTGCATTTTTTCGAGCAGGTGTATGTCCAAAAATAGCAAGTTTTGGGAGCTAGTCATTTCGCAACTAGTCTGTCTTGACTTAAACTTTTGGGATACATGTTCCAAAGTACTTGGCTGATATTTTGGTGGATTTAAGAAGCTCAAAGGGTCTACTAATCAAGTCTGAAGTCTCAGTTGGCTGGTGTGAAGCTGGTTGTAGCGGCACCTACTCATCTTTGGATTGCATCCACCATCTCTCTTCACAGTGGTATCAGAGCATAGTCAAGCAACATGGGAGATGGATTTCCATCAACAATTGACAAATTGCATCGAAACAACTACCCGGCATGGTCTCTAAGGATGGACGCTTACCTTCAAGGGAGAAATCTTTATGGATTCATATCCGGAGATGAAGCAATGCCAACCATGAGGAACAAAGGGCAACCATCACATGAAGAAGTGGAAGGACGAAAAAATGGGTGTTCGAAGGATGCACTTGCAAGGTCCTATATTCTTAAATCAATCTCTCATTTTCTTTTACCTCATGTCAAGGGATGCAAGACATCAAGAGAGACCTGGAATGCACTTGCTTCTTTCTTCTCTTCCAACACTCGAGCAAGGAAGAACCAATTGTGGATGGAGTTCACAACAATGAAGAAAAGCCCAAAGCAAAATGTGATTGATTATGTCACAAATATGAAGGATATTTCCGACCAACTTGGAAGCATTGGAGAGGTAATTGAAGAGGAGCAAATCATAAGACAAATCATGAATGGAATCAAAGCAGATGACAAGTGGGAGTCATTCACAACAGCCATGGATTTATACATGGATATGCATGTACCCGACCTCAACACACTCATGGGCCAACTCTTCACTCATGAAGCAAAGATTAGCAAAGGTGGTGAGTCCTCAAGAGGTAATCAAACTTCTGCCTTATATTCTGATAAAGCTAAGGTCAAGGACAAGTCAAAGAATAGGAAGAATGAAGATGAAGGAAGCTCTTTCCAAGCAAACTTTGCAGGTAGAGGAAGAGCTAGAGGAAGAGGCAGAAGTGGAAAGCAAGGCAGGGGGAGATTCCAATCATCTCAACCTTGCAACATATGTGGCTTATCTAACCATACTACTGAAGAATGTTTCAGGAACCAGAGGAACTCAAGAGGAAGAGGATTCAATAGAGGTGGCTACAACAACAACAACTACTACAACAACAATTACAACAACAACAACTATCAAAGTGGCCATAGAGGAAGAAGAGATTACAATAACTATGCAGAGGACCAAAGTCAAGAAGATTCATTATTGATTATGAATCTATCAGCGAAGAAGGGTAAGGATGATGATCACATATTTTACATTGATTCGGGATGCTTGAACCATGTAGCAGGAAATATAGCTTTACTTTCTGATTTGGAAGATCCTCATAACAAGCATGAAGTGCAGACAGGAGATGACACAAAGCACTCAGTGGAGAAGATAGGTAATGTGAAGACATCAGATGAGAATATGAACCTCTTAAGCAAAGTCTTGTATGTCCCTATAATTACCAAAAATTTAATAAGTGTTGGACAGATTGTTGAAAAAGGATTGCAGGTTAGATTCAATCGATTTGGAGCATATGTTGAAGACCCAAGGCAAGGCTTTCGAAGGATTGCCAAAGGAGAAAAGACAGGAAGGCTTTTCACTTTTGAAGTGGAAGATACAAAGAACATATCTTTGTTTAGCTATGGATCTCAAACTCTAACAGAGTTGGAGATATGGCACAAAAGGCTTGCTCACATTGGTGAGAGGACACTCAAACAGATTTGCAGGGACCAAAGTGTACTTGATTTGCCTAATATCACAAGGCAACACATGATTTATAAGTGTGAAGCTTGTCAACTCGGCAAGGCTCATAGACAACCTTTCAATAAGAAAGGATATATGTATCAAAATCCTTTGGATCTAGTGCACACGGATGTGTGGGGTCCAAGTAAGGAGCCATCTATATCAGGCTCAAGATATTATGTGTCTTTCATAGATGATTGTAGCAGGTGGACCATTCTGTTTTTCATGAAGCACAAGGATGAAGTGTTTAATTGCTTTAAGAAGTATCTTGCTCTTGTAGAAAACCAAACAGGTAGGACTTTGAAACGACTCAGATCAGATGGTGGAGGAGAATACTTCTCTTCTGAATTTGATGCCTTCTTGCATGAAAGAGGCATTAAAAGGGAAGTCACTACAAGGTATACACCTGAACTCAATGGTGTAGCAGAGAGGAGGAACAGAGCTATTGTCGAAGCTGCAAGGTCCATGCTCAACGAAAAGGGATTGCCGAACTACCTATGGGCAGAGGCTGTGTAGACAGCCACATATCTCATAAATAGACTTCCATCTAAGTCACTAGATGGAACCACTCCATATGAAGTGTGGAATGGAAGAAGACCTAGTCTAGAGCATTGCAAAATCTTTGGATGCTTAGCCTATGCTCACATTCCTTCTCAAGTAAGAGGGAAATTGGATCCCAAGGCAGAGAAGTGCGTATTTATTGGTTATGACCAAAACCAAAAAGGATATAGATTGTACAATCCAACCAATAAAGGATTTTCTGTGAGTAGAGATGTAATTTTTGATGAAAACAAATCATGGTTTGATGATGACAGGAAAGTGAAGCTGCCATATGACTTGGATGAAGATTTTCCATCACTTCAACCAAAGAAGCCAAAGCAGATTGAAGAAAGTGATTCGGAGATTGACCTAGAAGACTTGGAAAGACTAAAGCTATGGAAGAACAAAGGTAAAGCAAAGATGCAGGATGCTACATATGGACCCGAGAGCTCACATCAACCACTTAGAAGGTCTTCAAGGGAGAAGAAGAAACCAGAGAGGTTTGGTTATGATACTTCTTTGGTCACGAAGCACTCAATCTACACTGCAAAGGATTCAACCAATGAAGAACCTACCGCATTTGAAGAAGCACAAAGCAAGAAAGCTTGGAGAGATGCAATGGATGAAGAAATGGAAGCGTTGAAGGAGAATGACACTTGGGAGCTTGTACCTAACAAGCCATCTATGAAGATAATCGGATCTCGATGGATATACAAAATCAAGAGGAATCCAGATGGAAGTATAAATAGACACAAAGCAAGGTTAGTTGCTAAAGGGTTTGCTCAAACCCATGGTATTGATTATGAGGAGACATTCTCTCCTGTTGCAAAAATGCCTACAATTAGGGTTCTCATTAGTCTTGCTGCATCTAGAAATTGGAATCTTTATCAACTTGATGTAAAGAATGCTTTCTTGAATGGATGGATTTTTGAGGAAGTGTATATGGCACAACCTCCTGGATATGAGGATGCACATCATCCTAACTATGTATGCAAACTAAAGAAAGCTTTGTATGGATTGAAGCAAGCTCCAAGAGCTTGGAATTTCAGATTGGTGACTTATTTGCAGGACCAAGGATTCAAAGCTAGCAAGGCGGATACCTCTTTGTTCATAAAGAGGAATGGATCTGAAGTGATCTATTTATGTGTGTATGTTGATGATATTATTATCACAGGCAATGATCTTGAAGGAATCAAATAGGTAAAGAGTCAAATGAAGGAGGAGCTCAAAATAAGTGACCTCGGACCACTCACTTATTTTCTTGGATTGGAGTTGATCTACACAGATTCAGGTATATACATCACACAAAGGAAGTATGTCCATGACATGCTCATCAAGTTCAAGATGGAAAATACCAAGTGTGCAGGTACACCTATGGAGCAGAATCATAAGCTTAGTGCTTATGAAGGAGAGCCAATTGAAGACATCACAAGCTATCAAAGCTTGGTTGGAAGTTTGAACTATGCAACACTCACAAGGGTGGATATATGCTATAGTGTTAGCATATTGAGTCAGTTTATGCATAAGCCGAGAAGACCACATATGGAAGCGGCCATGAATGAATGTTTGTTCTATTCATATACTTCAGATATTGAGCTAAAGGTCTACTCAGATGCAGATTGGGCCGGATCTAAAGATGATAGAAGAAGCACATCAGGGTATATATCATTTGCAGGTTCAAAAATCATTTCTTGGTCATCGAAGAAGCAACCAACCGTGGCATTATCTTCTACTGAAGCAAAATATAGAGGTTTGGCTAATGCAACTCAAGAAATCATGTGGTTAAAGTCTTTGTACACAGATCTTGGACTTCATTCTTCAACACCTCATATTTTTGGTGACAACACAAGCTCACTACATCTAGCAGCTAATCCGGTATACCATGCTAGAACCAAGCATAATGAAGTCCACTACCATTACGTAAGGGAGAAGCTAATGAGCAAGGATATTCAACTATCCTATGTCTCTACAGATATGCAATGTGCCGACATGTTGACTAAAGCTCTTGATGGTACAAAGTTCAGTAGATTCAAGTTGATGATTGGCTTGCAGGAAATCAAGGACAATTGAAGACTTATTTGGAGGCCAAGCATGTTAGGCTTGAGGGGGAGCTGTTGGTGCATTTTACCCAAGCCTACATGCTTGATATATTTGATATCATCCTCATTTGTAAGTCACATGAGTAGTCATGTGAGCACCTCTTGTAAAAGAGTTCATTTTTATCTCTTGTAATTGAAAAAAAGAAAAAGGAAAAGGATGGCTTACCTCATGCATGATGTAAAAGCAATTTCGTGGCTCTAACTACCAAAACCCACGACTTTTTGAGCTGAGGGAATATCTCCTAACTTTGGGGATCACTTTTAGGTGGAGCCATTCGAATTCGAATTCAAAACTCCCTCCAAGAATAGCTATAAAAAGAGCAAGAAGGAAGAGGCAATTAGCAAGCCTTGTACGTGACCACTTCATGTCATTTTGTAGAGATTGAAGAGCTTAATCCATAGCTCTATCATTCTACTCCCATTGTGCAAAGATTTATTGCCAATGTGGTTGTAATCATATGTGAATCTATACATTTATTATCATCCACTTCTCTGTTTTGTTCTCTGCTATACTCACTCAGAGCAGTAACTTCAGAAGGTCATATCTCGAGTTCTACTGAACCTTTTTCAGTGATTTAACGTGCATTGGATAGCTCATACTGTCTACTTTTCAATTATAAATGTGCAAGGTCATTGGATTAAGTTTTTGGAAGATATCTGCAATTTACTCCTCACTGGTCTATCTCTATAGAGCCCCGAGAATGGTGGGCATGTTCCAGAAATTGATGAAACTTGTTCTGAGTGCTCAGTCCATCATTTGAATTGTTTTAACTTGGATTGGGAAGCTTGCTAAGTCTATTTGCTATGCCCAAAAGGAATGTTTCTTATTCCTACCAAGTTGAGAGCACTGTTCATTTTCTCCAGCAGGTGTATGTCCAAAAATAGCAAGTTTTGGGAGCTAGTCATTTCGCAACTAGTGTGTCTTGACTTAAACTTTTGGGATACATGTTCCAAAGTACTTGGCTGATATTTTGGTGGATTTAGGAAGCTCAAAGGGTCTACTAATCAACTCTGAAGTCTCAGTTGGCTGGTGTGAAGCTGGTTGTAGCGGCACCTACTCATCTTTGGATTGCATCCACCATCTCTCTTCACATATATGTGGATGATTTAGGTGCTCATTCCCAAGAAAGAGGACACCACATCCCAAAGCTCAGATAGATCTTCAACAAGTGTAGAGAATATCGAGTTTTTCTAAACATAAAAAAGTGTGTGTTCATATTACATCAAGGTAAGATCTTAGGTCATATTGTTTCTAAGAATGAAATATCAATAGATGAGGAGAAAGTAGGAGCCATTGTAGATCTATAGAGTCCAAGGAGTGTGAAAGAGGAACAAGATTTTATGGTCCATTATGGATATTATCACATGTTTATCCACATGTATGCAATCATAGCTAAACCTCTTTATGCTCTGTTGACAAATTTTGAGTGGAACGAAAAATGCAAAAATTACTTCAATGAGTTGAAGAGACATTTGTGCACAACACCAATACTGAAAACTCTTGATTGGAATAAACCATTCCATGTCCATGTGGATGCATCCAATTATGCAATAGGGTGTGTGCTAACACAACCTATATGTGAAGGAAATCTAGATTTGCATATATCATATGCTAGAAGATAGCTAACACAGTTGGACAAAACTATACAACAATCAAAAGAGAAGGGTTAGGCATGGGATATGCAGTGAAGAAGTTTAGAAACTATCTATTGGCCAACGAGTTCAAGTTTATCACTTATCATCAACCTTTACTATATTTGGTCAATAAACCTTGGAATACAAGACGTTTAGCAAGACAGTTCCTCTTACTAATGGAATAGGACTTTGAAGTGGTAGTTAGGAAAGGTAGGGCCCACCTTAAGGTAGATCAACGTTCTTGCATCACTTTAGGAGAGTCACTGCAAAGAGTGTCTAATGAATGGCCTGATGCTTATCTACACAATTTCGAAGTTTTTCCTAAATGGGCGAATATGTTGGTATGTGTCCTAACCTTTGGACCCACAAATAAGAATGTGAAAAAGAAAAATGACGAGATTATAAAATCACAAAAATATCAAATATTAGTGGGAAGTATGTACAAATAAAATATAGAGGGTGTACTAGCTTGTTGTGACAAGGAGGATGAACATAGGAGGTGGTTGCAACAAGCCCAAAAAGGAATTTTTCTAGGAGATCACTATTCTAAACAACGAAGATTGTAGAATTTAAAATGTATAGGTATGTATTGACCTAGTCTGGACAGAGAAATATATGTGAGGATTAAGAATTTTTTATGTTCTAGAAGAGACCCCCTAGTGGATGGGTCACGAGGAAGGAGATAAGGAAGAGAGCTCAAATACACACTCTCACAATCAAAGAGAAGCACACACAAATTGAGGCAAGGAGGAATGATCTTCTTCTTCTTTGACATAAAAGGAATGTACAAGAATGACCTAAAAACACGAGTACAACAAGTGAACTATATAAAGAACAGTACATAAGGAAAATCCTAATGTCCACAAATGAGTGAGCTGGCAAGAAACAAATGTGCCATCACTCTCGGTAGATAAATCTAATAAACCTCAATGAAGTGTCCATGACATATACTAGCGTGACCATTATACATGTTAGAGAAATGAAAAATGATACGTGTCATCCTCGATCATCACATGTTGAGCTTGATATCTCAACACTCCCCCTTAAGCTCAATGTCATATCCTATAATCCAAGCATCTCACAAAACTTCTTCAACTTCTGAGCTCCAGCTTATGTGTCCTAACATAAACAATATCGATATTGCCTACAAACACCTTCTCCTTGATGAAGTGATAATGTACCTCGATATGCTTTGTTCTGGCATGAAAAACACAATTTTGTGCTAACTATAAGCTGCTAAGATTGTCATAATAGATGGTGATAGGCTTTTGCACTTCCACACCTAAATCTACAAGTAGCTTCACATGCCGCCATTGCAGCACCTCTATACTCAGCCTTTAGACTCGAGAAAGCAATAGTGGGTTGGTTCTTGCTACTCCATGTAATAGCTGCACTCCCAAGTGAGAATAGAAAACCACTAGTAGATCTTCTATCTGGAATGCTACAAGCCCAATCTACATTGATGTATCCATGAACCTGCAAATCTACACCAGCTTCATAAAACAATGCATAATCCAAAGTAGCACTCACATAATGTAGAGTGCACCTCAAAGCATCCAAATGTGGCTTCTTGGGAAGCTGCATAAATTGACTTTCAAGTCAAACAATGTAGCTTAGAGCAGGCCTTATAATTGTGAGATAAACAAAATTCCCACAATTTTCCTATACATAGTAGCATTTCCCAATGCTTCACCTAATGTAGTATTCAACTTCAAATTCTGATCTAATGGCATAGAAATTGCCTTATAATTAGCCATACGATACTTTTGCAGCATATTCAAGGCATATTGCCTTTGTGACATCCATATATCTGTTTCTGTATGTATAAATGCAATGCCCAACAAATAGTGCAACACACCAAGATCTTTCATGTCAAATTCCTGCATAAGAAGTAGCTTTACCTCTTTAATGCTTTCATCATTATCACCACCTACAATCAAGTCATAAACATAAATAGCCACAATCTTGATGCCATCATCACCATTCCTTGCATATAGTGAATGGTCTGCATGACACATAGAAAACACGATGGTGGTTAAGTAATAAAAAATCCTTGCATGCCATGCACGAGGAGCTTGCTTAAGCCCATACAAAGCCTTTTGCAACCTACAAACAGATTCTTGATGCTTTGAATCTTCATATCCATGTGGCTGTGATGGAGAGTGTTAATCTCCAAAAGAAAAAGTTACTCTTGTATTTAGATCACCTCTATAACAAGAATAACTCAAACCTTTACCAATTTTAGAGGATTAATACTCAATTGTCAAATTCTTGAACAAACTGTGAAGAAGGTGATTACACAGAAAGTCTCTTGCACATAATTCACTCATTGCCTTATCAAATATGTAAAGTTTCTTATCAAACTTTGTAGAAGGTGTCCCCTACAGATTGTGCACCTTCTTCAAGTTGAATTACTTCAAAAGATTTAGTAGATGTTGAGAAATGATCTCAACAAGTCACCTATGTCTAAAACTATTCTTCTAAGAAGTCGATTTAGACACCTATGACTTTAAACCTTTGGTTCTCTCAACCTAGAACCCGTTTTTGCAAATGCCTTTAGCCACAAATAGCTTACCTTCCAACTTAAAGATTGAGTGCTTGCTTTCTCAAAACTTTACACTGTGGAAGGAGAATTGATCAAAACATTCGTATCGAAGTTTGCACCTTCTGTAACTTCATTTCTTCTCATTTACATATGCAAATGTTCCTACACTCAATTCTCTCAGCGTGATCACAATTGGAAGCTGACAATTTGTACAGAGGTCAATCACTTATAGACTTAGACTTGTACAAAAGCATTTCACAAAAGATCTAACGCAGAAGGAGAAAACTCAGAAATATCGGGTGCAACATTTTCTTCATTTCTGAGAAATTTACAACTGAGTGATGAGAGAGTCTTAACTCACTTCTAAGATGTCTAATGATTCTTACAACTCCTGATACTCTATTCTCATACTCTCTCACACTTCCCTAACATTTTTTCCATAGTATATATAGGCAAAATATTTACAAGCTTATGACTACTCAAAGATATAAGTGGACTATCTCTGACATAATGTACATATGTGTACACATCTTCCAACTTCTGAATATGTCCTTCCTTCATGCTTCACAACTTGTTCTCTTCTCAAATCCTTGACTTCATTTCCATATCAAAACATCAATTGATGATTGTCTTGCACCAACAGCTCCCCCTCAATCATCAATTGAGGTTTTCTCTATCTTCTTTATGCCTGCCATATCCTTGAATTTCTGTAGCTTTGGTCCATCCAAGCTTTTTGTTAGCATATCAGCTATCTGATCTTTTGTTGAAGTATGTAAGACTTCAATCTCTTTATCCATCACCTTCTCTCTTAGAAAGTGATACTGAATCTCAATGTGTTTAGTCCTGGCATGAAAAACAGGATTAGCAGCTAAATACAATGAACTCATGTTATCTCCATGAATGATAGGTGTACTCTGTATGGTGTCAAAACTCTTCATGAGAGTCTTAAGCCATATCACTTCCTTTGCAGCTTCAACCATACCTTTGTACTCTGCTTGTGTAGATGACAAAGCAACTGTATGTTGCTTCTTTGAACACCAAGAGATTAACTTATCTCCCACATAACACAAGTATCCATATGTTGATCTCCTATCATCAGGATTACCTGCCCAATCTGCATCACTATATATTTTGATGTTTGTATTTGATGTGAAACCATAATACAAACCCTCTTTGAGTGTACCCTTAATGTACCTCAACACTCTTTGTCCTGCAATCCAATGTTCTTTTCTAGGACAATGCATAAATTGAGACAATACTCCAACTGCATATGACAAGTCAGGTCTAGTTAATGTAGCATAGATAAGACTACCAACCAAACTCTCATATAGCTTCATATCCTTGAACTCTTCTCCACCATATCTGCTCAATTTGTGATTCACCTCCATTGGAGTAGGTGCTACCCTGCAATCATTCATCTTAAACTTGATCAACAAGTTCTTCAAATACCTTTCTTGAGTTACATACACTCCATGTTGAGTGTATGAGATCTTCATGCCCAAGAAGTATGACAAGTCTCCCAAATCACTGATCTTGAATTCTTTCTCCATTTGCTTCTTTAGGCTTTGAATGCCTTTCTCATATGTACCTGTAAGAATTATATCATCAACATATATGCACATGTAAATGAACCCATCATCACTTGCTTTAACAAGCAAGCTACTATCTGCTTTAGATACTTGAAATCCAAGTTCTTTCAAGAACTTCACAAGTCTATAATTACATGCCCTTGGGGCCTGCTTCAAGCCATACAAAGCTCTCTTGAGCTTACATACATGATCTGGATACCTTCCATCTCTGAATCCTTGGGGTTGCTCCATCAAAACATCATCTGAAATATAACCATTCAAAAAAGCATTCTTCACATCTAAAGGACATAATTTCCAACCTTTACATGCAGAAATAGCTATGAGTGTCCTGATGGTTGTCATCTTTGCCACAGGACTATAGGTCTCATCATAATCAATACCATATGTTTGAGCAAACCCTTTCACAACAAGTCTAGCTTTATACCTAGACACACTTCCATCTGCAAACCTCTTTGTCTTGTAGACCCATTTGCATCCAATGATCTTCTGGCTATTTGGTTTAGGAATCAACTCCCATGTCTGATTCTCCATCAATGCATCATACTCTTCCTGCATAGCTTTCTCCCAATTTTCCTTACCTTTTGCCTCTTCATATGTAGAAGGATCTTCATCTACCTTTATCATATAAGCATAATCTTTGGTAGCCAAAAAAGAAGTGTCATAGCTATACCTTGTAGGTTGCCATTTGTGCCTTGTAGACCTTCTGAGTTCTCCACTTCTTGAAATTTCTGGTTCATCACACTCAGGATCAAATCTTGGCATTTCTTCAACTTCAACTTGCACTTCATTGTTTTCCTCTTCATCTAATATCTGAACTTTTGATTTACCTTTCTCTTGATTCACAACTTCTTCATCGCCTGCATAAATATTGTTTGTACCTGCATACCAAGTACCTTGATCATCAAATGTAACATCTTTTGACACTAGAAATTGTTTTGTGGATGGACTCCACAACCTATATCCCATCTGCTTATCATCATAACCAATGAATACATACTTTTCAACTTTAGGTTCTAACTTGTGTCTTAATTGTGATGGCACATATGCATATTCCAAACATCCAAATACTTTGCAATGGTCTAATTTAGGTCTCTTACCCCACCATGCCTCATATGGTGTCATACCCTTCAAAGCTTTACATGGTAACCTATTGACCAAATAAGTAGCTATACTTATAGCCTCAGCCCACAAGTAATTTGGGCAATTTTTCTCCTTCATCATGGACCTTGCAAACTCAACAAGAGTTCTATTCCTCCTCTCTGCTACACCATTTTGTTGAGGGAGTACCTGCAAGTAATTTCCCTTTTTATACCTGCATTCCACAAGTATTCATTGAACTCATTAGAGAAATACTCTCCCCCTCCATCTGACCTTAGTCTCTTCAACTTATGACCTGTAATTCTCTCTGCATGCACATGATAATGTTTGAATGTATTGAATACTTCTGACTTATCTTTGATCACATAGATAGTAATCCATCTAGTAGCATCATCAACATAAATCACATAGTACCTTGAACCATTGATACTGAAATCCTTTGATGGTCCCCACACATCTGTGTGTACCAACTCAAGCTTCTCTGAATACATGGAACCATGGTTGGAGTAAGATTGCTTATGAGCCTTACCTAATTGACATGACTCACATCTGTATGTCATATGTTGCCCTGCAACATTAGGCAATCCAAGCACTGAACCATTGTTAATAATATCTTTCATACCTCTTTCATTGAAGTGTCCAAGCCTCTTGTGCCAAAGATCTAACTCAAAGATCCTATGTCCACCATAAGTGAACAAAGCATGACCAACATTACCTTGAATCTTTAATGTGAACAATCTTCCTTCTTTCTTCCCTAAAACAATCTGTTTATACCCATTGCTAGGGTCTTCCACAAACACTCCTTTATTAGTGAATCTAACTTCATAACCTTTTTCAACAATTTGTCCTACACTTATCATATTCTTAGGAATTGTAGGAACATACAAGACCTTACTCAAGAGAGTACTTCCATCCTTGGCCTTCACTGATCCAATTGACTTCACATTGTGCTTTGAATTATCACCTCTTTGAACTACATGATTAGTTACCTTATTTTCCAAATTAGTCATCAATGCTATGTTACCACTCAGGTGATTGCTACACCCTCAGTAAATGTAGAAGACTCTTTGGTCTTCACTTTTCCTTTCACAAGTTGCATTCATTATCAATGTTGAATCCTCCTTCTGATCTGAAGCATAATTGTAGTAGGTATTATTGTATTGTTGACTTTGGAATCCTCTACCTACATTTCTTCCAAAGTAACCTCTACTACCTCTTCCTCTGAAGTTACCTCTTTGATTTCTGCCACCTCTTGCTCTTGAATTAAAGTTCTGATTATATCCACCATTACTCTGAGTATTATGCCAACAATCATTAGCTAAGTGATTTGTCTTACCACAAATCCAGCAAGCTTTGACTCCATCTTTATTATTCCTGCCTCTTCCTCTACCTTTGCCACCTCCTCTTCCTCTTAGGAAGTTGGCTTGACTAGTTGTGCCTTCATCTTCATTTGCTTTTCCCTTTGCTATTTTTCTTCTTATCCTTTGAATACATTGCATGACCTGTACTCTTGTCACCTTCACCTTTGACATCCTGCTCAAAGGTTAACGTATGTCCTAGAAACTGATTTAAGTACGGAGTAAAAAGATCAAGTGATAATTCAGTAGACAAAATGAATGGCTTCCATTTGTCATCACCTCTCAAACCTGTGAGGATTTGCCTTACCAATGTATCCTCCTCAATGTCTTCATCAAATACTCCTAATGCATCTGCAATGTCCTTCATTCTAGTTACATAATCTAAGATGGATTGAGAGGCCTTCTTCTTGAATGTGGTAAATTGTGCCCACAAGGATGCCTTCCTAGACTTTGTGGTATTTTGGAAATGCTCCTCCAAAGCATTCCATATATCACTTGCATTTTCAAGATCTCTAATGTGAGGTAGCAAGTAGTCCTTGATTGCCATATAGATAATGCTCCTAGCTTGAGCATCTCTCTTCATCCAATTCTTTAAATCTGATAATTCCTCCCTAGTTGGAACACTAGCATCTCCGAATTCAGGCTTTTCTTCTTCACCTATAATGCAAGCTATCAAGTCTTTTCTCATTAGATGAGCTTCCATCCTCATTGACTATGTTGGATAGTTCTCTCTATCCAATTTTTCTATCTGAAGAGAATCTCCCATCCTTTCTTCACCTGTATATTGAATTCTTCAATCTTTATGAGTAATAGATGTACCTTTACTTTGAATAATACTCCTTTTGTCTTCCTTGGTGTCTTATGAACTTCTTCTCAAGTTTTATCCTCAAGCTTTTACCTTTTGAACCTTCAGATGTTGAATTCTTTGCAGCTACAGCAGTCGGGATCCTCCTTTCTTCAATTCTGAAGCTTCCTGCTCTGATACCACTGATGGAGAGTGTTAATATCCAAAAGAACAAGTTACTCTTGTATTTAGAGCACCTCTATAACAAGAATAACTCAAACCTTTACCAATTTTAGAGGATTAATACTCAATTGTCAAATTCTTGAACAAACTGTGAAGGAGGTGATTACACACAAAGTCTGCTGCACATAGTTCACTCATTGCCTTATCAAATATGTAAAGTTTTTAGCAAACTTTGTACAAGGTGTCACCTATAGATTGTGCACCTTCTCCAAGTTGAATTACTTCAAAAGATTCAGTAGATGTTGAGAAATGACCTCAACAAGTCACCTATGTCTAAAACTGTTCTTCTGAGAAGTCGATTTAGACACCTATGACTTTAAACCTTTGATTCTCTCAATCTAGAGCCCGTTTCTGCAAATGCCATTAGCCACAAATAGCTTACCTTCCAACTTAAAGATTGAGTGCTTGCTTGCTCAAAACTTTACACTGTGGAAGGAGAATTGATCAAAACATTCGTATCAAATTTTGCGCCTCCTGTAACTTCATTTCTTCTCATTTACATATGCAAATGTTCCTACACTCAATTCTCTCAGCCTGATCACAATTGGAAGCTGAAAATTTGTAGAGAGGTCAATCACCTATAGACTTAGACTTGTACAAAAGCACTTCACAAAAGATCTAACACAGAAGGAGAAAACTCAGAAATATCAGGTGCAACATTTTCTTCATTTCTGAGAAATTTACAACTGAGTGATGAGAGATTCTTAACTCACTTCTAAGATGTCTAATGATTCTTTCAACTCCTGATGACTCTATTCTCATACTCTCTCACACTTCCCCGACATTTTTTCCGTAGTATATAGAGGAAAAATATTTACAAGCTTATGACTACTCAAAGATATAAGTGGACTATCTCTGACATAATGTACATATGTGTACACATCTTCCAACTTCTGAATATGTCCTTCCTTCATGCTTCACAACTTGTTCTCTTCTCAAATCCTTGACTTCATTTCCATATCAAAACATCAATTGATGATTGTCCTGCACCAACAGGCTGGTCCATGTATACTTCTTCCTCTAACTCACCATGTAGGAAAGAATTCTTCACATGCATCCGATGCAAAGTCCATCCTTTTGTTGTAGCTAATCCAACAAGTGTTCTGATAGTAGACATTTTAGCTATAGGGCTGAATGTTTCCTCATAATCAATTCCATATGTTTGTGCATATCCTTTTGCTATCAATCGTGCTTTGTACTTGCTTATGCTACCATCAGAATTGTGCTTTACCTTTTAAACCCACTTGTAGCCTATGGGTTTCTTTTCTTAGGGCAATGGAGCCAGCTTCCATGTTTTGTTTCCATAAAGTGCTGCTATCTCCTCATCCATAGATTTTTCCCAATCTGAATTTCCAATTGCATCTTCAAAACATGAAGGTTCAACATCTTATATTACCTTTGTCATGTGGAGATCTTCATATGTCAATGCTTGCACTGAATTCTGCATCCTCCTAGATCTTCTTGAGCCACTTCTCCTTGTATCATTTACATGTGCCTTTCTTACTCTTGGAGTCTTCAAAGACGGCAATCCAAGTTCCTCATCAAGACTCTTTTTTGAATCGCCTGAATCTCCATCAACATCTTCAAAACCTGCACATGTTTTACTACTAGCAGAAAGATTTTCTTTACCTTTCTTGGATGTTTTTGAGAAATTTGTTGGACTAAAATTTCCATGCAATCTTCCAATCCATGGATTTGAGTTGGTACGATTGCTTGGTGATGCATCTAGTCCACTCAAAACTTGAGATTCTGTACTCAGGTTTTCAACATTTTCTATGTTATTTGATTCAAGATTAAGCCCATCTTTGGCATTTGCATAGAATCTTGACATTTCATCAAATACCACGTCTATGCTCACCTTCACCTGTCATGTGAATGGGTTATAACATTTATATCCCTTGTTTTCAAGGGAGTATCCAATGAGGATACATTTTTCTGCTTTTGGATCAAGCTTCATCCTCAACTCATCTGGAACATGTACATATGCAATACAGACAAATACTTTCATATGTGATAAGTTTGGCTTTTTACCTGCAAACTTCTCTTTAGGTGTAAGTTGATGTACAATAGTAGTTGGAGTTCTGTTCATGATATATACAACAGTATGCATAGCTTCTGCCGAATAACAATGAGGCATATTCTTCTCAGCCACCAAGGCTCTTCCTATTTCTGCAACATGTCTATTTTTTTGTTCAGTAATGCCATTCCATTATGGTATGTACTTGCATGAAAACTGATATCAAATTCCATGACTTTTAAGAAAGTTGTTGAACTCATTTGACATGTATTCACCTCCTCCGTTAGTTCTTAATGTTTGAATATACTTGCATGTCTACTTTTTCACCATAGCTTTAAAATTCTAAAAGTTAATGAACACCTCACTCTTCTCTTTCATGAAATATACCCATATTTTTCATGTATGGTCATTAATGAAAGTAACATAAAACCTGCAACCGCCCATAGATGTGGTCCGGAGACTTATACAATGATACTCTCATGACCTTTTCAACTTTTGATTGCCCACCCGACTCCCTCTCTATAGCTACTCGACAAAAGCTGGCCTTGTATAGTTGACATTTTCGTGTCATTTTGGGACAATTTCTCAATTTTGATCCATCAAGAGCTTGGTTCTAGTGTGTCCCTATTCATGAAAGACTCTGATCCTTGGCATTGGCCCATTTTGTGCCTATTGCTGGTCATTTTTCACTTAATTTGATGAACAAGAAATTTCTAAAGAGTGGAGTATGGTGGTCGATGATGCAACATGATGTGCACGCTTATGTATGATAGGTTGACCTATACCACCACACCCGCCAACCATTCCCATGACATTGCTTTCCTTTCGCAACCTGTCCTCCCTCTTGAAACTTTCCAAAAGTGGGGATTCGATTTCATCGGTTCGATTACTTTGTCAGATACACTTATTCCTAATCTCTACATCATGGCTTGCACTAGTTGAGGCCTAGGTGGGTTGATCAGACATTGTTATGGTGGTTGCCAAGTGTTTAACCCATGATCTCTTTCCATGGTTTGGCCTCCCTCTAGAAATTGTGTCGAATAGAGGCACCCACTTTGCCAATGACTTGATTAACGACCTTACCCACTCCTTCAAGATTATCCATAAATTTATTACTCTCACTTTGCTCAAGAAGTTAATTGCTCATTGTCCTCATCAATGGGACGAGCTTGCACCTGTAGTACTCTAAGCATACAACACTATTTATAAAGTTACTACATGTTATACTAATTTTAAATTCATATGGTATTGAAGCAATTTTTCCTGTTAAACCTTTGTTCTAACCGACTATATGAGGTATGAATACAATAAACAGAGAAATGTGTAGGGCTCTTGGGATGGATAGGGGTATGTAAACAGAGACCCAATGATATTTTCCCACACTATAGGTTAAGTAGTTACTACAATAGATTACTAAAAGAATGAACTACCACTCATGTTTCAATGCCTCAAATTTTCATTGATTAGATACCCAACTTTAACTTCTAACCAGCACACCAGCCTGAGTGTTACTTTACTCAGAATAATCTATGAGCATAGTTATTATTCAAACATATATCATCAATTTACACCACAATCACTCACTAATTTATTATCGTCAGAATCATAGAACTCTATCATTCACCTTTAACACAACACCCAATATAGTTTGATTAATCATGACCAAGAAGAATTAACAACTTATCTGACAATCAACAATACCATACTGAACAATAAAGAACAGTAGTTTGAGAAAGGATTGGTTTGCACACACTCCCTTCACCACATGTAGTATGATGGACTTGACGTGCATCTCTCACCGAATGACACGAGTACACGCCTTTTGTATTAATGTTGGAAAAAGGTTACAGCGGCTAGGCCATTATGGTGCTTCATTGAAATATGTGAGAAATTACAATAATAATCTGGCGGCCTAACACTTCCAAACATGGTGGACTCAAACCCAATTACATACTAATCTTCATCTATAATTGCCTATATATATAGTGTTCGTTCTTCTTCAACAGTCTGCTTAATTTTCTTTTGTAAGACTCTAAGCACCTTCTATACATGTTCTACGTCCAACAACTCAGCTTCTTGACCAGAAAAACTTAACACCATGGCTTGATGAATCAACAGCTCACTCTGTTCGTAACAAAATGCTTCTTGGAGGTAAAAATCATTCTCTAAAGCAGCATGGCATTGGATTTCATTGTCGTCAACTTTGGCTTTGACTCTTTTCAGTTTCTGAGTCATAATGCCCAATTGGTTCTAGACTCTTTGCATCTATTGAGACATAAATTTAATGGTCTTAAAACATGCCTGCTTTCTTTCTAGGTAGCTTCCAATTCCTTCTTCAAATTTACAGACACCCCAATTTCATCTGTCCAAGCTTGGGCTTTCTAAAACAATTCCTCCTTTGTGGCTACCAATTATGTTTCCCATCGGATAGCTTTGGCATGTACCTTTGTCCGAACTTGTTCCAACTGAGTTAGCTTCTCTATGGTAGTCTCCAAGATGGAGCCCATGCAATCCAAAGCGGTATCTTTTTCTATGAGGGCTTGGCGTAACTGAGTCAACTCACTTTCAAGAGTGAGCACTTGTTGTTGTAACTGCACTTCACTTGCTCCAAGACACAAAGCTTCCTCTTGGAGGGGAGCAATATCAATTTCCATAAGATCCATCTTATGTTGAAGCTCTTACTGAATGATCTGCTTGTCCAAGATCAGTTGGGACGAAAGGGTGTTGGAAACGTGGATCAGATAATGACCAATATGGGACAATTCATGAATGGACGGTGGAAGATGAATATGCAATCCTTCATGATGGGGAGGCGCATCAGTAGTGGTGCGGGCAATAGCAAGATCCTCAGAGCAAAGTGGGGAGTAATCCAAGGAAGTTGGAGGTGTATCTATAGAGGAGGTGCCAAAGGAGGAAGTAGCATTGGGGGAAATGATAGGGGTAGAAGGCATAGTGGGAGCAACAAGATGTCAATGGGCACGCCGAGAGGGAGGAGCATCAACCAATGCTATTATGGTTGTCTCTTGGGTAGCCTTTGGTGAGGTAACAATGCATTTGGTGTTGGTGTAAATCAAGCCTTCACACTTGGCTTTGATTTGTACCTTGAAGACTCAACGTAAAGCTTGGACCTTGGAAGCTTTGTTTGGGTTAATTCATGAAGATATCACTTGAAGAATAAGCCATAGGAACTCATGCTTATGTGTTCTAACCTTTTACTCATTGTAAAAGTCATTGTGACTTGGCATTTACATGTAATCATACCTACTTGATTAAGTCGTGGAAAATTTGATTGATTGAGTGGGTGAATGATTGAGAGAATATCTCATTCACTTTTAGGTACAAGATTCTAGGAGATTTGAATTAGATTTCAAATTCAAATCCTCACTCAAACCATATATATGTAAAGAAAAAAGTCGCCGGTAATGTCTCACATCCTACACTCTTCCCGAGGCTTTTTCTGAGTAAATCTCTGAGTGTGTGAGTGCTACACTATAGCCTACACATCTGAGTACCATTGAGCATTACATATTATGCCAATGGGAATGTACAATCAATAGATCTAATACATATACTTACATTCATAATCTCTGTTTTCTCTGAGTGACCATCTTCAACTGTGTCAACTTCAAAGAGGCATATCTCAATATCTACTGAACCAAATTGGATGGTTCAAAGTGCATTGGATTCAGCTCAAAGTCTACTACACACCTACAAAATTTCAAGGCCATTGAATCAAACATCACAGAGAAATCTCAGTCGGGGTGCTCACTGGTCTGTGACTGTAAGTCTCCTAAAAAATCGGGGGTGTACCTTATTTTGCTAAAGTGATTTCTCTGAGTGTAGTTTATCATTTCCTTTCATTCCACTTGCAAATGAAAGCTTGTTAAGCAAATTGATTATGTCCAAAAGCAATTAAATCAATTTTAAGTGTGCTGGTCACACTGAGCATAACTCTGAGCAGGTATCAATAGCAAAATAGTAAGTTTTTCAGGATTTTGAAGTCACAAGTAGTCTGTCTTGATATGATCATTACTTATAACATTTGCAAAGCACATATATGGTTTCTTGGTATTATTTGGAAGCTCAAGGAGTCTACTAAGCATATCTGGAGTCAAAGGAGGGCAGGTGTGAAGCAGGTCTAGCAGCACCAACTCATTTTCTGAGTGCATCCAACCATCACTTCCAACAGTGGTATCAGAGCATATAAGGTAATCATGGGTGATGGTTTCCCTTCCTTCATTGACAAATTAGACAGGAACAACTACCAAGCTTGGTCTCTAAGGATGAAGACCTATCTACAAGGAAGGAGCTTGTTTGGATTCATATCAGGAGATGAGGAATTGCCCTCATTCAAAGCTAGAGGCATACCCACCAAGGAAGAGCAAGAGAGACTCAATCAATGGTGTGCAAAAGATGCTTTGGCCAGGTCATATCTTTTAAACTCTATTTCTGATTTCCTTCTACCACACATAAGGAGTTGCAAAACTTCCCAAGAGACTTGGGAAACCTTGTCAACTTATTTTTCATCAAGCACAAGGGCCATAAAGAATCAGCTATGGATTGAGTTTACCACTCTTAGGAAGCAATCAAAGCAATCTGTCTCAGATTTTGTTACCAAAGTCAAAGACATTGCAGACCAACTTGCAAGTGTTGGAGAAGAGATTGAGGAAGAGCAAATAGTCAGACAAGTGATCAATGGACTAAAGGCAGATGACAAGTGGGAGAGCTTTACCACAGCAATGGACTTATACATGGACATCCAAGCACCTGATCTAACAACTCTGATTGGACAACTCTTCACACATGAAGCAAAGCTTACAAAGAATGGAGAGCAATCAAAAGGTAACAATCCCTCTGCCTTATATACTGATAAGAAGGCTAAGGACAAGGGTAAAAACAAAAAGGTTGATGAAGAAGGCTCTACCTCCCAAGCAAACTATGCAGGGAGAGGTAGATCTTCAAGAGGTAGAGGCAGAGGAGGTAAGTCAGGTAGGGGGAGACCCTACAACCAATCTCCATGCAATATTTGTGGCTTGTCTAACCATACCACAGATGAATGCTACAAAAACTACAAGAACCAAAGAGGAAGAGGTCACCAAAGAGGAGGATACACTCAAGGCAGAGGCAGATTCAACCAATCTCAAGGCTACCATGGCTACAACAATAATTATAACAACAACTACAATCACAATGGCAACTATCAAGGTGGATACAGAAATAGGAAAGACTACAACAATTATGCAGAGGAGCAAGATGACTCCCTATTGATCATGAATATGACATCTAAGTCAGGTATCAATGATGATCACTTATTCTATATTGATTCAGGTTGCTCTAATCATGTAGCTGGAAATGTTGCATTACTTTCTGATTTGGAAGAACCCAAAGGCAAGCACCAAGTACAGACAGGTGATGACACTAAACATTCAATTGTTAAAGTAGGTAATGTCAAAACTAGTGATGGTAATCAGAATCTATTGAGCAGAGTATTGTATGTTCCAACAATCACCAAGAACCTAATGAGTGTAGGTCAGATTGTGGAGAAACGATTGCAGGTCAGGTTCACTCAACATGGTGCATATGTGGAGGATCCAAGACATGGATTCAGAAGGATAGCCAAGGGAGAAAAATCAGGTAGATTGTTTACCTTTGAACTTGAAGACACTAAGAATATTGCTTTGTACAATTATAAAGATCAAACCCTATCAGAATTGGAGATTTGGCACAAGAGATTAGGTCACATTGGAGAGAGGACCTTAAAGCAAATGAGTAGGGATCAATGTGTGCTTGGGATACCTAATGTATCCAAGAACCACATGATATACAAGTGTGGGGCTTGTCAATTTGGTAAGTCACACAGATTGCCCTATACCAAGAAAGGTTTTATGCATGAAGATTATCTGGAATTGGTGCATACAGATGTTTGGGGACCTATCAAGGAGCCATCCATATCTGGATCAAGGTACTATGTGTCCTTCATTGATGACTATAGTAGGTGGACTGTCTTATACTTCATGAAACATAAAGATGAAGTATTTAATTGTTTCAAAAGGTATCTTGCACTAGTTGAAAATCAAACAGGTAGACATTTGAAGAAGCTAAGGTCAGATGGTGGTGGAGAATACTTCTCCAATGACTTTGAAGATTTCTTGCAGGAAAGAGGCATCAAGAGGGAGATTACTACAAGGTACTCACCTGAACAAAATGGGGTAGCTGAAAGGAGGAATAGACTCATTGTAGAGACAGCTAGGTCTATGCTAAATGAAAAGAAATTGCCAAATTATCTTTGGGCAGAGAGTGTATCTACTGCCACATATTTAATTAACAGGTTGCCATCAAAGACACTTGATGGAATGACACCCTATGAGGCTTGGCATGGTAAGAGACCATCTCTGGATCATTGCAAAATCTTTGGTTGTGTTGCATATGTGCATATTCCCTCACAGGTAAGGGGAAAGCTAGACCCTAAAGCTGAAAAATGTATCTTCATTGGTTATGATCTGAATCAGAAGGGATACAGATTCTACAACCCCTCAAACAAAGGCTTCAAGGTAAGCAGAGATGTCATCTTTGATGAGAATGATTCATGGTATGAAAATGAATGCAGGAAGGTTAGTCTACCTTATGACATGGAAGAAGACTTCCCCAAGCTTATCAAGGAAGAATCAATTCAGAAAGAAGACACAAGCTCAGATGATGAAGACACCATCAACATTGAAGAGTTCAAGGCTTGGAAATCCAAAGGGAAAATGAAGATGAAGAAGCTAGAGGATAATCCAGAATCCTCAACACAAGCAATGAGGAGGTCTCAGAGAGAAAAGAAAAAACCTATTAGGTATGGGTATGATATCTCCCTTGTAACCAAGCATTCTGTATATCTTGCAAAGGATCTCTTGAATGAAGAACCAGGTACATTTGAAGAAGCAATCACTAAACCAGAATGGAAGGAAGCAATGGATGAGGAAATGGAAGCT